>SNQJ01S0258629.1:0-12376 GCA_010110895.2 Picea sitchensis | reverse complement strand
ATAATAGTGATATGTATACCAATCAACATTATCTGTTTTATGATATTTGGGAAGAAGAGAGGCCAGAGGGTTCCAAGCTTAAGAGGTAAACACATTGTGACAACAAGAGGATCAAGGGGTATTGGCCTTGCTACGTTGGCATGCACTTTCTTTCTTTCCCATCGCCTGGCAAGCATGGTAATCTTACCTTACTACACTATTGGCTAGAGATGCATTCATTCCACCATGTCTTTTTTCAGTGTAAGTGGTAGTTCAAATTGGGGAATGTCTTATTACTTATTTTGGTACTCTCTCATCAAGCTAATGCAAATTCCAAGACTTGGTCCTAAAAACAATACAAGTGTACAATGGATGGTGCAAGTGTACAAGCTTATATTTTTTATCATTCTCGAAGCTATTCCAAATTCCAAAGCTTGGTCCTAAAAAGTTACAAGTGTATAATGGATGATGTTTTGAATGACATGTACTAAGTATTCATAAAATAGAGATTGTTGTTGAGACACTAACATGAACTCTTTTCACATTGTAGATGATATCTTTTTCCTTCTACCATTTTTTTATAAATTTATTATTAGAACTTAAAGACTTTTATAAAGTGTATGAACTCTTTAAAAGTCAGAGGAGGAGGATGGAGGGTGGTTTTTGGAATTTGCTTTTTGGCGGGATACCTGATTTAGCAGTTTTGGTCTTGTTATGCTGTCTTTCATGGTGGATTTCTGAATTTAGTAACTGGTTATCTCAGTTTTTGGTGTTCTACTAGGCTTGTTCTTGTGGGGAGTCTTGAGTGGACTCTGCTAGTTTTGAAGGCCAGTCCTCGGGTCTCGATTTTTGTCGTTTTTCATAGCCTGCTCACTCGGGGGAACCTTGAGTTATTTCCTCTATCTCTAGCGGTAAGTCTCTTTATGTCTGGGTTCTTTTTGAAGGTACCCTCATAGTATAATCTCCGAGGGGTCCACGGATAGTTCTTTATTTTGTCCATCTTCATACTTAATGTGATAAGTTGGCTTCTTTATAAGCCATCATTTCCTCAGTTCACGGGAATACATGGAGGTAGGGGCACACGATTCGTGATTGGACTGTAGATTCATAGTTGGCAAAGAACTGGATAAGGTGGCAATCTCTTAGGATGGAGTTTGAGGACAATCGTTTTCTAGGTGCATCATACAAGGAGGACTGGGACTAGGACGGTCTTTTCAAGACTGTAGATGAGATATGTGGTATTAAGGCTAGTTAGAGGCATTCAGTTAACCATTTAACTCCCTTGGAAAAGATGCTTCCAGAGACATATTCACCAAGTATACCTAGTAAAACACACACTGGCAGTGTTGTTTTTAACAAAACACCTTTCTTTTATGAAGGAGGTCTATCTGCTATTTCTAATTAGGCACTTGGTGGTGAGGAATTTTTTACAGGTACCAAGATTGGAAGCACCACAAATCTAGTAAACACAAGGATTGCTAAGGGTCCATCTTCGGCCTACACTCAAAGAGGACCGGTGATTTTAAAGGATTCTAAAAAAAGGAAGGAGGCAAAAGCTTCGAAGCCAAAGAAAACGCGACGTTGTCTGGTCATTGGTATGGATGCCAGGCTTGAGGAGACGTGTCAACTTTCATTGTGCGCCCTAGTAGGAAATTTTTCTTCTAAACATAAGTGTAATATTACCTTCACAGACTGGATGAAGGAGGTCTGGCAACCTCAGTTGGGATATATTCCAAACTTTATGACTCTACCAAGTGGATGGTTCAGTCTGCTCTTTAAAACTCCTGAGGATGCTGAGATCATTTTAATTTTTTTGGGGGATTATAAGGGCGACATCTTAATGTTGAAAAGATGAAGGAAGGGGTTTGACCTAGCAACTGAGTATTTCAGTTTCATGCACGTTTGGGTGTTGTTGCCAAGGTTGCCCTTAAATCTCTGGAATATACCAACGCTAACGAATATCGGTAATCTACTTGGTCAATTCCTGAAAGTTGATGAAGCTGGTCTACTTTCAATAGACAAACGTCTAGCGTGAGTTTCAGTTGAATTGGAACTGCATGTTGGATTGATTGATTCCATTGAATTGGAGTGGAGAGGCCATGTTTCGGTTCAATGTCTAGATTATCTCACTTTGCCATTTAGATGTACCTCCTGCAGGTGAACGATACATTTGAGGAAGGATTGTCATATTGATCTTGGCCTCTCCGAGGAGGAATTTGATAAGCATCCTAGTTCAAAGGACTTGAATTATATTGAGGAAAGCTTGGAGGAACATGGTTCGTTGGGAGGTGGTGAAACAATGGGTATGGATGAGCCTCAGGTCGGCGCTACAAATACCCTCATTGGTAAGATTAAAATTCATTGTCCATCTCTTTTCTTTAATCTAACTTTGTGGGAAATGGATTTCTTGGAAAATTATGTATTATTACATACAATCTCGTCAGTTGTTAATAAGAGGGGGATGGAATCGACTGATTTGGGTGTGGCCTTAGGAATTCCTAATCAAACTTTGCCTCTTCCTACTAGTGTTTTTGTTGTTTTCGAGACTTCAACTCCTATGGTTCCATCACCTATGGATTTGATTTCTCAGGCTATCCCTTCTCCTTCATTGCCCATTTCAGATCCGTCTTTGGCTGAGTCTTTAGTTCCTTATGTGGCCGAGTCTTTAGTTCCTACTCTACGGAAGAATACCGGGCTGGTTCCTCTTCAGACTTTTTGGGGATTGACCGCTTATCTTAACTTGAGTTGTAACTCCAGTGGTGATTTGATTTTTGATAGACCGGACCTTGGTAGAAAGTTGGCCTGGTCGAGGGGTCTATCTTCTGAAGTATCTCCTATTAAAACTAGGAGTGCTCGGAAGAAACAAGAGCTTGGCTCTTCTTCTTTATATAAAGCTACTAAATTAAATTTGGATTTGGGGGTGCTTAGAGGCATGAAACCCTGGCCAGGGCTAAGCCATGATCCTCCTCACCCTAAATATCAGAGGGGTGGGGGGCCCCCTAAAACTTCCCTCCATGAAAAGGTTATTATCTACCACAAATCCAGACATTATCTTTCTTCAGGAGACTCTTGTTGATGAAGGCAAAGCTAGAAAGTTTATACTTTCTTTGTGTCCCACCTAGATGTACATTGTTGTGAGCTCTGTGGGGAAGTCGGGAGGTCTTTTGGCGACGTGAAATACCAATATAGTGGACCTTCAACCATACTTATGTGATGGTGGCATTTTATTTATAGGTTTTTATATCCATGGAAAAAGAAGGATTAGCTTGATAAATATTTATGGCCCGTGTTCAGGCTGCAGATTGTTCTGGGAAAACTTGGAAGCGAAGGGAATTCTTGATCTGAGTAATCCTATCATAGTGGGAGATTTAATTTTTTCTACTGGTCTTGATGAAGTCTGGGGAGTATTGGCCTTGATAGATTCTCATGCGGCCTTCTTTTTAGATCTATTTCTGAGACATCATTTGATTGATGTTAAGCCTGCTGAGGTGGTACCAATTTGGTGCAACTACAGATTTGGGGCGGATGGTATTCAAAAACAGTTAGACAGGATTTACGTTTCTACAGAGCTTCTAAATGAATTGGCTTTTTTTAGATCTTGGGTCGATCATCCTTACATTTTCGACCATGCACCAGTCTTTTTTTAGTTGGATTATGGTATCAAGTTCACATACTATCCATTCAAGTTTAATGTGGCTCTGTTAAAAGATAATAGTTTTGGTGATCTGGTAAGAGAAGTGTGGAATGCACAACAGGAATTTACAGGAGCTAGGGAACAATCTAGATTAATTGGGAAGTTAAGTATTCTAAAAGATAGGGTGAGAAAGTGGACAACGGTAAAAAAGAAAAGAGAACAACAAACTTTTAATCAGATAGAAAATGAAATTGTTACTCTTATCAAAGAGAGTCTGGATTTTCCAACAACGATTGAGCCTCTTAATCACTTGAAAGTACTTGAGAATGAAAGGAACAAGATGTTAATGGCTGAGGAGGATTTATGGCACCAAAAGAGTAGGGCTATTTGGATCCGATTGGGTGACATGAATACAATTTTTTTTCACGGGTTTGCGAGCTTTAGGAGAAATAAAAAACACCTATGGGAAGTTAAGGATGATTATGATCATGTGCATACGGGGCAGGAGGCTATTAAGGCAGAAGACATGAGACATTTCATATATTTTTATAAAGATTCCCACAATTCGATTGTGGATCAAATTGAATCGGTTCGTTTATACCTTAGTCTGACTACAGAGGAGGAGGTACACATACTTGAAAAGCTAGTCACAAAAGATGAGATTCTTGTGGTCCTAAAGGGTTTTACCAAGGACAAGAGTCCTAGTCCTGACAGGTGGATAGTGGATTTCTTTTTTCATTTTTTTGACTTGGTTGTTGATGATCTTTTAGAGGCTGTCAAAGAATCGTGCTTATCTGGTATGGTAAATAGATCTTTAAATTTGACTTTCATTGATTTAATCCCAAAGGTTAATGGTCTGACATCTTTTGGTGACTTTAGGTCGATCACCTTATGTAATCTGGCTTATAATATTATTACTAAGATTCTATCCAAGCAAATCATACCTATTATGTCCCGTACTCTTTTAGAAGAATAGTTCGGGTTTTTAAAAGGCAGGCAAATCATTGATGCTATAGGTACATCGCAGGAGTGTATTCACAGCATAAAGGAGAAAAAGTTGCAAGCTCTAATCCTCAAGATTGACTTGAAGAAATCATATGATTGTATAAGTTGGGACTACATTAGACTTGTTCTCCTTCAATGTGGCTTTGGTCTTCCAATGACCAAGTGAATTATGGGGTGTATTTCTTCGGCCACCTATGTTGTCCTTATTAATGGCGAGCCTACTTATTTTTTCGATGGGGGAAGAGGTATCAGACAGGGGTGACCACAGTTGTTGGGTGTTATATTCTTTGCACGAGTAGCAGTGTCTTAGCGTATGTGTCGGGTGTGCAGGGGGGTTGGAGGGGGGCGGAGCCCCCTGCGCAGGGGTCCAGGGGCAGCACCCCCTAGAAAAAAACTTTCTGCCTCGAGAAACGTGACACCTACCTCGAGAAACGTGTCATGTATTTAGGTGGTTTTTTAGGCACATGGTTTTTGACGATGGTTTTCTAGTTCCGGTTAAGAAATTAGGGTTTTGCACTAATCCAGGTCATTGGGTTAGGGTTTTGGATGCCGCTGGCTCCTATATGTATATTGTATTGTAAACAATGTAACACAATGAATGAATATAATATATGTTGGTTTTCTCGGTTTCGGTTTCCAAGGGAAAAATCTCTGTGTAATGTTTGTATTTGCCATTATGTCTTTTCTGTTCTTTTCTGAATATATGTTTACAGTAGACATTGTACAAGGTTAGAATTTACATTTGGTATCAGAGATTTATTGTCTTCAAGGGGACGCCTTTGTGGTCAAGGGTTTGGCTTGGGACTCTGATAAGCCTTGTTACAGTGGGAGATCTGCGGTATTGTTTTTCAGGTGAAAAGAAATGGCAAGCAATTCGAAGATGGAGATCGAGAAGTTTAAGTATCGATTTATTGTCTCTAAGGGACGCCTTTGTGGTCAAGGGTCCGGCTTGGGACTCGATAGTCTTGTTACGTTGGGAGATCCGCTGGGTATTGTTTTTCGTGTGAAAGAAATGGGTAAGCAATTCAAGATGGAGATCGGAGAAGTTTAATGGGGTGCTTGTGTTGTGGAAGCTCAAGATGAAGATCTTTGGTGGACAGAGATCGGATTGCGGTAGATCCGTGTAATCGCACTCTACGTGGAACTTCGCAGATGATCGAAAAGATGGATCGAAGTAAAGAGCACTAACCGGATCAGGTTCTCCTGATTCAAGACACTGAATGTTTCAAGGGAAGCTACAACTAAGGATTTATGGAAAAAGTTAGAAGTTGTATCGCCTAAGTCCCCGTAAATAAAACTATTCCCCGAAAGAAGCTATAACTTGAGGGATGAGATGGAGACTTGGGTAGAGCATTTGAACGCCTTCAATACCGTAGTCGTATTAGTAATCGCTGAGATTAAAATTTCGGGATGAAGATATATGTATCACTTACAGGTTCTTTACTAGACTCATGGATAGTCTGTTGTGTCCATAGGTAGTAATACAACTTCTTTTGAAGTTTGAAGCTAGAAATGGTCTCATCCTTGTTTTCTCGTGAGGAGATGAGATCAAAGAATATGGAAGGACATAGCACAAACATATTATTTTCAAGAGGACGCTCCAAAAAAAGAAATAGATCTAATTTCTCAAGTGAGAGATCTAAGTCTAATGGTAGATATAAATTCCTCGGAAAGTTTGTAAGGGTATGGAGGTGGAAAGAAGGGCACTACAAGAAGGTAGGATCCAAAGTTGAGAAAAATAAGGATTTAAAGACCTTCTAAGAAAAGACCTCCAAGGAAGAAGGAGGGGATGTGTACTTTGGTTCTCTGCCAACAGCTACGCATATCATGAGGCATGAAGTTGATTGACTCGTGCATCCTTTCATACATGACTCTCCACAGAGAATGGCTCAATATGCTTAAGGATGGAGGTAATGTTTTCTTAGGTACTGATTCAACAACCGTAGAATCATAGGAAGAGGAAGGTCAAGTTGATACTCATATGGAAGGATTAGAACACTACCTAGTGTCTGCACATCCCGTGCATGGACGTAACTCTTGTAAGCAAAATGGAAGATGTAGGGATAAAAACAATTTTTGTAAAAGGAACTTGCAAGATGGTTCAAGTAGCAATGGTAAGCTGATGAAGGAGTTTGATTTCGAACTCAGATAAGCAGGAATCACCTATTAGTGATGGGTGTAATAGCTCCATTGTTCCTGAGTATTGAGTTGAAGAATAAAGAACTCCTAAGGCCTCCTCCGGAGAAAAGGTTGTGTTGTGGCATCAAAGACCTGGGGTATATCGGGATGTAAGGGTCTTCACTACTACACCTGGGTGAAAGGTATGGTTGAAGGTATGTCTAACCGCTTCTCCTGGATTTTGATTTCTGAACATTGTCTATATAGCGAAGAATCGGTAAGATCTCTCGCGCAACGAGGGCAGAAGGAATTTTGCAACTAGTTCAAAGTGATGTTTTTAGACCTGTGTCAATGCCATCATTGGGAAAATCAGGTACTATATGGTTCCATTTATAGATGACCGAGAAAAACTTGGATATATCAGAAAGAAACGGAAGCCTTACTGTGTTTAAGAGTTTAAGGCTCTTGCTGAGAATCAAACAG
This sequence comes from Picea sitchensis, assembly GCA_010110895.2. Taxonomy (NCBI): domain Eukaryota; kingdom Viridiplantae; phylum Streptophyta; class Pinopsida; order Pinales; family Pinaceae; genus Picea; species Picea sitchensis. Next base: position 5,157 of record SNQJ01S0258629.1, on the reverse strand, counting down.
AAAAGAACTAAGGTGCCAAGAACAAATAATGGCATGCAGAGTTCTCACGGAATGAATTTGAAGAATTCTAAAAGAAGCGCGGCATAGCTAACGCTAAGACTACTCCATATACACCCTCAACAATGGAGTCAGTGTAAAGGATGAATATGGGACACACCGATGGAAAAGAAAGGTGCATGCTCACAGGTTAGGGTTAGGCAAGAATTTCGCGTGAGGCAAGTGGGTACTACATGTTATCTCGTCAACATATCACCCTCATCAAGATTGGGTGACAAGAGACTCAAGAGGTATGGACTGGTATGAACCTTCTCTCACACATCTTAAGGTATTTGATGCTATGCATATGTTTATGTTCCAAAGGAAAATAGGAGTAAGCTGGATAAGAAGGCTAAAAAAATGTATCTTTATTGATATAAAGATGGTCTCTAAAGGTTATAAGCTTGGGAACCTAGAAACTAAGAAGGTAGTACATGTTCTCGAGATGTGGTATTTAGAGAAATGAAGGATGTCATTAAACAGGAAGTCCTACTCAAGTAAGGAAGAACCAGAGAAGATAGAGTTTTATATAAAGGATGATGAAGCCAAACTCTACGTATGAACATGAATCAGAAGAAGAAGATCCCCATAATTAATAACATTGAGGAGATCGGATTGAGAAAGAAGGCTACCGTAAGGTATAGTCCATCCGATTTTCGCTCAAATTTTTCTTTTTCTACATCATGATGATCCTAGAACCTGCCAGGGAGGGCAAAGGATTCAGAGATTACATCTCTGGAAAAGAGCCATGCAAGAAGAAATGGTATCTTTGCATAAGAATGAGGCTTTGGGATCTAGTGGAGCTGCTAACTGGAAGAAATCCTACTGGCAACAAATGGGTATTTAAAAATAATAATGCAAGTATTAAAAAGGGAGAAATACAAAGATTGGTTAGTAGCAAAGGGTCATTCTTAGGTTGAGGGAATTGATTTTGTGAGATTTTTTCCCATTGCCAAGTTAACCTCTATAAGATTTGTGTTATCTGCTGTCACAGCATTTGATTTTGAAGTAGAATAGATGGATGTGAAGACACATTCTTGCATGGGGATCCGAAGAAGAAATCTTATGAAGCAACCATAAGGCGTCAGAAGCAAAGAAGGAGCCTGTATGTAAGCTCTAAAAAGTCCCCTGTGATGGTTTAAAACAATCACCAAGGATGTGGTATAAAAAATTTGATACTTATATGTCGGACTTGACTTCAAAAGAAGCAAACAGAATCACTGTGTGTATTCTAAATTAATTGCGATCATTTATTTATTTTTTCTTGTATATGGATGACATGTTGATGATAGGAAACAACAAGGGAGATTATCTTGTGATGTGAAAAACCCCAAATGGTCTCCTAAATTTGACATGAAGGATCTTGGTGATTCAAATTTCATTTTGGGCATGGAAATTAAAAGATCGAAAAAAGAGGAAACTATAGTTAAATCGGAGAAAATATGTAGAGACAATAATGCAGAGGTTTAATATGTGAATGTAAACCTGGGCCAAGGTTCCTATTCCTCACAGTAAAGAGTATAAAGTGACTGTCCCAAGACACATGAAGTAGAGGAGGACATGTCTCATGTTCCATGTGCGAGTGTAGCTATGCTTGATGTATACAATTTGTCCGTACAGACCGTACATTGCACATGCAAGTGGGAGTTCTCGGAAAGGTGTATACATGTCAAAACCAAGGAAGGAGAGCATTGACAATAGTAAAAGGGTTTTCGTGCATTTATGCTATAATCATGAAGCAAGTGGATCAGGCTACAAAGGAAGACCGGACAGAGGAGTGGTTGATATACATGGCTTTGATGCAGATCAATGGATATTTGGATCATAGGAGATCTACAAGAGGTTATGTGTTTAACTCCTGCTTGGAGGAGCAATAAGTTGGATGAGAAAAGATAGGTTATAGTGGCACTTTCAACTAAAGACCAATACGTGGCAGCCACTCATGTAAGTAAAGAAGCATGGTTAAGCACATTGTGTTCGTGCATTGGGTTGGTAGAACGTCGTATATACAGAGTGTGACAAATGAGTGCAATTTTTCTTCGTGAAGAACCTTGCTTATCATTCAAAGACAAAGCACATTGATGTTCAATATCACTTGTGAGAGACATGATTGAAGCAAGAAAGTATCATTGAAGAAGGTGGACACTTCTTCAAGAATGTTGTAGACTCATTAACAAAATCTCGTGGAGTTAATCGAAGTTCTCTTGGTGTTATGATCCATGGGCATTGTTGCCCTGGATTTTTGACTATGTGTAACCCTTTAACCCCCTTGTATGCAAAGAAAACAACAAGTGGGAGAATGTTGGGTATGTGTTATATTCTTTTCGTGAGCAGCATAATCAAGGTTTGCTGCATACTGGACGCTCTCTAGAACTTTTTCTTTCCTCGAAAGTTTTAGACACCCACCTCGGAAACGTGTCATGTATTTAGGGTGGCCTTTTCTCGGCACATGGCCTTTGGCCGCATGGCTTTCATTCTGCTATGAACTAGGTTTTGACCAATCCAGTCATTAAGGTTAGGGTTTTGGATGTCACTAAATACCTATATATTATATTGTAAATGATGAAGTTAATAAAATGAGAGTTAGAAGTGCAACTCTAAACATTTGTTGGTTTTCCCAAATGGGTTTCCAAGGGAAAAATCTTTGTGTAATGTTTGTATTTCACATTGTATCTTTTCTCTCTCGCTCTTTTCCAACATCTGCTGAGACATTGTGTTGTTAGAATTTACAGCTGTCACCTTTGCTCTTTATTTGAGTAATGGAAGTCTTGAGTCTTGCATTAAATAAGTGACAAGGGGAAGGTAGGGTGACAAGTATTAAGGTAACTAGACTCTATGGATTCTCCACTTCCTTTTGTAGATGATATTCCCTGATAATGTGACTAATGCTTCAAGTATCGAGTGGTTGGAGATACAAAATTCGGGCTATATTTTGCAACGCCATGTGGTGGATGATTAATTCTTAAAACATCCTTTATCGGCTTGAGTGCAACCAAATGCCTTGGACTCCATAATTTTTTTTCCATATGAAGTTAATAACATTGCAAATGGATTTAAGTATTTGGGTTATACTTTGAAAGATGACAGGTTTAAAGATGAAGATTGGGATTGGTTTTTATCCAAATATGAAAATAGAATTAACCATTGGTGCAATGAATAAAAATGACATTTTTTTCTTTGGAAAAGAAATTTCAAATAAAAATGTTTATTGAGGTAACACAACCTCCCACAATATAATATAATGAAGATGACTATAACCATCAGTAAGGACATGCCTACTATTTAATTAAATTAATTAACAATTTAATTACATAGCAAATATTAAATTTAATTAACATTTTGTCAAAGACAACAAAGTATTACGCACTATTAAAAGAATACATTCTACCAAGGACGATTTTTAATGTGTTCATAATGATAACTAACACTAATTTTAATTTAAAAAGAAAAGTAAATGGAATATAAAGATAAGTTTATTTCACTAATATTTATTCCCAAATTATTAAAGTTTGAGTAAGAAAATTTCTTTTAGGAGGAACCATCAACTTTGGAAATCATCTATGCATTAATTCAGATGTCAAAAAACCTATGCATTAATACGACTCGATAAACCTATGCATTAATACTTAGTACAATGTTTTTTATATTTTAAACTAGATGCTAGTAAATTATGCCATCAATGTCACTATTTGAGATCACCTTAAAATGCTATGTTCTTGATTGTGAGGATTTGAACATGATATCTTAATTAAAAAAACAATTAAATAAGTTGTTTGAAATGGAAAAAACATTATTAAAGTTTGAGTAAGAAAAATTTATTCCCAAATTATTAAAGTTCGAGTAAGAAAAATTCTTTTAAGAGGAACCATCCACTTTGCAGATCATCTATGCATTAACTCATATGTCAAAAAACCTATGCATTAATACGACTCGATAAACCTATGCATTAATACTTAGTATAATGTTTTTTATATTTTAAACTAGATGCTAGTAAATTATGCCATCAATGTCACTATTTGAGATCACCTTAAAATGCTATGTTCTTGATTGTGAGGATTTGAACATGATATCTTAATTAAAAAAGCAATTAAATAAGTTGTTTGAAATGGGAAAAAAAACCTTTTAATGAGCTACCTAAAACTTGTTTGTAAGAAGAATTAATATTTATTTGGTGAACATAATGGGAATCAAAACTATTGTGTAAAAGTACACATACGTTTTTTTTTTTTTCAAAATCATTTTTATTTGAATAAGTTTTTTAGTTTTTAAAATAAATTTAAATTACTAATATTTAAAAAACATAAAGACATGGAAAAAGTGAAATCCTTTATTATTAGGAGTGATAAAAACTTGATATATTATCAAAAGCTATATTCCTTATTTTGTAGCGATACTGAAAGGTTTTATACATTTCAAACCATGTTTAAAGTACACACATATATAGATAGTGTTAAAAGACATGTCAAATCACAACCTAATCATGATATTAATTTTTAAACTGTTTATATATCCACTTTGATGTTTGTGAATTTTTTGTGTTAAATTTTTTTTTGATAATTTTCAACAAAAGTAAATGTATATATGCTTAATTTGATTGTAGATACAACATAATCATAAATTATAACAAAAGTTTTCACTTTGGGAAAAAAATACAATAATTCATAACAAATTTATTTTATGGGGTAATGGGTACAAGTTTAGGTGTCTCTTATTTAGGAAATCGGTACACTCCATAAAATGGACGTCTATTAGGGGGCACCACCCAACTTCTAGCTTTCTCCCATGTAATGAACATAGCAACAACTCCCCCAAATCCAATACCCATTCCCATCGCCAATGCTATCAATGACATATTTTCATCCACATGCCTCAACCATCCTTCTTTAACATTACTCTGACTATCAGCATCCCTCATTGGACTTCGCTTTTGGTGCTTGCATGGTTGTAAAGGATACCCGCATAAGCACTTATTCCTTTGAAATGAAGTTTCAGAGAATGTGTTGAATTGTTTCCCTGATGGGATTGGCCCACAAAGGTTGTTAGATGAAACATTGAGAGATGCCAACCAAGACAATTGAGAGAGCTCTTGAGGAATACATCCACTCAAATTATTTTCGGCCA
>SNQJ01S0258628.1:1967-12376 GCA_010110895.2 Picea sitchensis | reverse complement strand
AATTATTGACACATGATTCATACATCCACATAAAATAAACAACATCATCAATTTAAAACATACATCTAATTGTGTACATGTTAAAGGCATGCATGTGTAGCTAGCACATGAAAACCTCCTGCATGTACTAATAATCAAAAAAACTATCATCCTTTAGTAAATTATGTATGCATCCAATCCAATAAACAATACCATTCATTTCATAAACGATAATAGACCATTTAAAATGTTTGTGAAATCCTCTAATTACAATGTGATTTAGCACAAGCAACATTCACTTAGATGATTTTATTTTAGTTAAGTAAATATAAATATACATATATACACTTCTTTTTTCAAAATGAGGAAATAAAAAAATTCTACCATAATGTGAAATCCCCACCTCTCCAACTAACTAGTCATCCTTCCTCCCTAACCTACTTCCATGTATTCTGTTAATGTTTATGCCATTATTATATGGTTCCTAGCTTTGCATTTCATTAGATAAGAGCATAATAAGAACATGATCGAGGAAATACACATTCATATTATTTATCTTTTGGGAAATATCTATGGGGAAGAAACCAAATAAAAACTTCCTTATCATAAATATCTTGAACATTGTATAAGATATAACTCAAACCAATACGGATAGTCCTCCCCAAGATATCGCCACTCTTCTTCTCCTCTCCTCTCCAAGTGGTAATTTGCATCTTGCCTCTTAAGATAATGAGCAAGTGAGTTGTTGTTTGAAGTGAGGTGCTAGACTCTTATTTATATCAAGCTGGCCCGTGTGAAGGTCCTGTCGGTAGAGACCCGGAAGCCTCTCTTTCTGGGTGGGTAAACCCACCTTTAATTAATTGGGTCTTCCATAATAAGCATGGACCCAGCTTCTTACATTACGCGCTTTGCTTGTATTTGTCAGTATTGAAATCAAAGGGATTTGGTCCTTATACAATTACCGACGTGTGCATTAATCCTTAGTAGGGGATTAGTCAATAACAATAATAATAATAATGGCAGGATTAATAATCTACAATTGGGATTTAATCCAATAATACAAATAATAATACAAGAATGCTCTTAGGTTACATTATTTCAACACTCCCCATATGAGAAGAATTATTCTTCATCGTATTAGAGAGGGTTTGCATCATCGGTGGCATCTTGAGGAGAGTATCGTCAATATCATATTGAACCATTGTCACAGCAATTTTACAAGTCATCGAAATTTTTCTTCATCAAATAACATCATCATTCTCAAAGAATGCTATCATCATCTGCACATCAAGTATGTATCAGTAAAATGATACCTCATTCTCGGCCACTAGGATGTAACATCACTGATTACACTAGCTCAATGTCACAGCAGTTAAAATTTGGTGGCTATTCGATCACACATCTTGCTTTCGTCTAACAACTAGGTCAGAGCAAAGAATGTCATCATCTCCTTTCGATCTAACAACTAAGATTCGACTGGCGAGGAATCATGGCGTCTCATGTACTTTGCATTAAAATGAGGTCATAAGAAAGGAACACATCAACATCTTAGCTACGTCTAACAGCGAAGGGTCCGGGCGAGGAATCATCACCTTTATGTCTAACAACTAGGTCAGGAAGCAAGGAACAAGCGTTATAGCACGGCATCCCAACAACTAGGTTAGAAGCATAACTCTATCTTGCTACGTCTAACAACCGGGTCAAAGCAAGGATCATGGCGTCATTCTTTATGTCCAACATGAGGGTGGAAAGCATGACTCATCTTGCTTTACATATAACAACTAGGTGAGAAGCAAGAGTCGGCGTTATGATTTCGCGATCCCAACAACTGGGTTAGAAACATAACTCATCTTTCTTTACATATAAAAACGAAGTTAGAAGAAAGGATCACACGGCGTCGTACTTTACGTCTACTTGTTGATGAATTGAAGCATGACTTTCATCTTGATTCGATCTAACCAACTAGGTGGGAAGCAAGGAATACCTCCCCCTTCAGGGAAGGTCCTTCGGACAATACCAAGCTTATCTAGAAAGTGTTCAAACTTTACGAGATAGAGGCTTAGTCCATCACATCAACGCTTCTATTCATCGTGCTAATGTGGTATTGGGCTTCAAGGCTCCTCTACACGTACCATGTTTCAGATGAAATGATAGCGGATCTCTAATATTGCTTTGATTTGTCATGGAACATAGGATTCTCTGTCATTTAATGCAACTTTGATTGTCAAATAGAATCACGGTTACTCTCGTTTCTAAAATCAAATGGGCTGTCATCAGCTTCCGAGCCATATGGCTTGTATTCATGAGAGGAACATCGCGGAAATGTGCTGCTTGCTATCGCTGAGAGAAATCTTGGATTTCTTCCTGCTACGCCATGGATCATAGTTGATCCCAAAATGAAACAACGCCCGAAAGTGTTTTCGTCGATATTAGCAGCTTCCTACTTGATCACTCGGTATATCACTTTCGATTGTGAAGTCATGATCTCCATCATGGTGAGACCATGAAATCCATTATTACCTTAAAGGTACCTCATCGCATGTTTTACAACCACTAGATGAACCGTCGGGCTCTGCAAGAGCTCAAGGTGTTTCTTTGCCAAAAGCGGATGTGATGCGGTGTTACGTCCGGTGCATCAGCGATCCAATAATGCAATATAGAGTGGCATCCTATGAATCTAATGAGTATCGACCGTGAACTTCAGCTTTGCTTCATGGGTGTATTCATGGACTTTCATTCTAACATGTCAATTCTTTTTAAGATTTCGGTATTGTACTTCCCCTAGTTAAGGAATATTCTTTGGGACTCTTCCAGCAAGACCTCAGAATTAATGCATTAGGCCAAGGGTCTTTCATTTCAATTCTTGTGAGTCTCTATTTTATTCGTGATGGATTTTCTTCAATTAAAAGATAAGTACATCCACATATGAGCTATTAGTATTCTTGGTTCATTCTCCATGATCTTGAAGTAGAGATTTGAATCGCGCTTTTACTCTTGGTAAAATGGCCAAGCTCATCAAGCTGTCTATGCAGAGGCCATGCCAAACTCGGGAATTTGCTTCCGAATCCATATAAGACTTTCTGCTTCAATCGGCCAGGACAGCCCAGGACTACTGTCTTCAACCTCATATCCTGCGGGGTTTAGCCTCTCCATATACACTTCCTCTTCAATGATACCATTCAAAAAAGCTATCTTCACATCCATCCGGTGCATCTTCCATTTCATCTTGGCGGTAAGAGCTATAATGGTTGATCGAAGTGTATCTGGCCACAGGGCCGAATGTCTCTTCATAGTCGATTCCTTCCTTCTAGGAAAAACCACGGGCAAAGAATGCTGCTATAACAATACTTCCATCAGTAGGCATGTTTTTATCTTGAAGAGCCATTTGATGATACCACATCCTTACCTTGCTTTTAGTCCAGGAACAATTTCCCATACATCATTCTTTATTATGGATTATTCCTGTCATGAAAATGCCCATTCTCACTTCTAATACGGATGGCCTCTTCAAAACATGTGGGTTCCTCATCAATTAGATTGCACATCAAAGCCCTGTAAGCGGAGAAATTAAGCTTTGGTCTCTTCACCTCTTGGTTTCAGCAAGACACCATCCTACTCTCCATCTTGAATAAGCTCTCTTTCCAAGAGGCTTTGTTATTTTATGGGAGAGATCCATTTGAGAGGTTCTTGAACTACATTATATCATGATCTTGGGAGTCTCTCATGAGCTTCTGCCAAACTTCCCTTCCACAGTTGCCGACTCGCAAACTTCCCTCATGGATTCGCTGATCTTTAGGATTCTGGGGTTCTTCTTCATATGATTCTTCAAGCTTGCATCTTATTGATTTCTTAAATGAAACTTCTTCATCAAAGGTCCCGTCCTAGCGATCTCAAATATGGTGGTGACGGGTATGTAGATTTTGAAGGCCGGATTGCAGATCACAAATATTCGGAGGGTTCCAACTTGTTTCTTTTCTCTTTTCGGTATATGGATAAACCTTTGAGACCAACCGTATTTTGATATGGATTACCTCTGGATTATTTTCGATGAACATCTCTTCAGGAGTCTTGAAGTGCACTATGGGATGATGCATTACGTACATAGAAGCAACTACCATAACCTATTACGCTTTATAAGCACATGGGAAGATGCTGATGGTGAATCATGGTCTTCCGCGGCTTCATAATGCGTTTATTATTCCTTTTAGCACCCGTTTTGTTGGGGATTATAAGAAGTAGTTAGTTCCCTCTTGATCGGACATCTCTGTGAGGCTCTGAACTCCTTCAGTGTTTCCTCCATTATTTGACCTGGTATCTTAATCTTTCTTTCGAATATTACTCTATCGAGGCTTTGAATTCCTTGAATTTCTTGAATACTTCATCTTTAGATTTTAAGAAATATACGAGGTCTTCACGAGAATAATCCAATGATAAATGATACATAGTATACATGCACACTAATGGAGGATGATGGAATTAGATATTACATCTTCAGAATGGATGAGTTCCATTGCTCCTTCGCTTTGTTGTCCCTCTTTGGAAAGGGGTTCTTGATGTTCTTCCCCTTGCTTACATCCATTGCATATGCTTTCCTAATCAACCTTGAGTTCTAGTAAACTTGTCACAGCTTTGCATATGTAAGTGGGTGCCTTAGTTGATGTGGATATTAATCTTCATATGAGGTTAGCGTGAGTTTCGATGGTATGGGTCATAGAAGTTTCTGGGTGACCCTTCTTCTTATATAAACCATTTTCTTGCTTCACTTCGGTGGCGTTGCTTTGTTAAGGTTCTCCATTAGCTACATAAGAACTTCTCCATATATTAAGGAAACTCTATAGCCTTTCTGTCTAAAGATGATATGGAGAGTAAGTTCTTCTTTAGGCCGAGTACATAGAAATTAGATCCTTCATAGTTATTGAGTTTTTGAATCTAGTTTGTAGTTTGATTCTCCTATTCCCTTGATGGGATATTGATAATCATCTCAAGAGTTACTTTCTAAGAAAACATATTTTCTAGTTAGAGAGAGAGTATTTTTCTTACCACATCATATGCTTTGATGTCACAGCTATCAATGAGCCATGTGTGTCTTCTCAGTTGATCTGAGATCCACGAGGAAATTTGGAGATTAAGACATGGTCCATAATCATCTTAGGTGGTTCTTCATCTTGAATGTCTTGAGGCATGTTGCCTTTTGTTCCTCTTGTGCTCTTCTCTTACATTGAAGAATTGTTTGCCTTGTGTCCCATCTTACCACAACGATAGCATTGTATAGATGATAGATCTCATCCCTTAGCGTTGTCATACGAGAAATTTCTTGGATGAGATTCTTGGTTGTTGAACTTGTTTGATGGTTGTGGTTCTCTATGAGATTCACTTTTGAAGTAGGTTTTCTTCCCCTTACTCCTTTTTATAAGTGGCTAGGAGAGCTTGATCATCATCCCTTGCTAGTAGTGCTTCTGATTGGCTACCCTTGTCTCTCTTCTTAGCAGGTGCATTCTTCCCCTTAGGCTTCCAAGCTGTAGTTTCTCCTTTACGCCACATATCTTGTGGGATGAAGGCATCCCAAGGTCTTGTGAGACCATTTTAGGGCATTTATTACAAATTCATCTTAAAATGCGATGGTGTCTCCAATCACTTTCAGCTGTTCTTTTATCTCAAAAATTCAGGAGAAGTATTCTTGAATCATTTCTCCTTTACGCATCTGTGGTATTCTTCAAGCCCGATTTATGAGATTCATCTTTTCGATTGATGTTCTTTCCTTCCTTCATAGTTTTTCTTAGGGCATCAAACATATCCTTTGGGGTTTCTTTTTGATGATACATATGGGATCCGAGGGTGGTCTTTGATTGAATCTACAATTTGTTCTCACGAGACTTTTGATTGAGTCCTTCCACGATTCTTAAGCTTTCTCCGCGGCATATTGAGGGTTCCTTCACTTCTTCTTTGATAGATATTGATAGGTCATTATCTACCACAAGGGATCCGGACCAATCCCTATACTTCAAACCTTGAAGTTGTCTATGCCTTCTAATTTCTCAACAATCTTTGTGCTTCTAGACATCTTGTACTTCGACAATAAAATGACCAAAAATTGAAAGTTCTTGAAATCAAATTTTTGTGCCGGAGTGCGCTTGGTAGGCGAGTAGCACAGTGTCCCCTTAGATCACGAGAAAATCCAAAATTTACCCGTCAAATCTGATCTGCGGTTATGGGTAGTCTTCGGTATACGGTACTTTGGTACTTCTAGTACTTAGAATGCTTGGTTTTTTTGATGTAACTACGGTACTTGGTACTTTATGAAACTAGGGTTTTCCGCCTGCGAAAGATCAACCGAAGGTGCACTCTAGATCTTGAGAAATTGATCCTTGGGGGCGTAGCTTTCTAGGATGTAGGGGCTGAAAATTTTCACTTTTGCAAAACCCTAATTTTGGGTGCGATAACAGTGATGTTTTTCCTCTTACCAGTGTGCTTCCCTTGGTTGGATCTGATACCATGTGTTAATTTTTATGCCATTATTATAGTTCTTTGAATTTCATTAGATAAGAGAATAAAAAGAACAAGATCACAGAGAAATGTACATTCCTGAGACCCGCAACATTTATTTGGGGAAACCCTCTAGAATGACCAAAGCTTCCTTCATAATGAAAACGCGTGACCAGGAGATAACTCAAACCAATGCAAATAGTCCTCCCCAAAGTCGCCACTCTTCTTCTCCTCTCTCCAAGGCGGTAATTGCAGAAACTTGCCTCTTAAGAGAATGAGCAAGTGATTTTTTGTGTGTTAGAAGTGAGGCTAGCCTCTTATTTATATCAAAAGCGGCACGCATTTGAAGGTCACAATCTGGCGGAGACCTCTCTCCTTTCTGGGTGGGTAAACCCACCTTGCAATTAATTATGGGTCTTCCATTATAGCTGTTGGCGCCGACTTCTTATTACGCACTATGTAATTGTCAGATGACCAATCCGCTTAAAGGGGATTTGGTCCTTATCCTGATACCAACATGATTAATCTCAATGGGGATGGCAATCCAATAACAATAATAATAATAATAATGGCATGATTAATCCACAATGGGGATTTAATCCAATAAAATAATAATAAAGTGCTCTTTAGTTACATTATTTCAACAGCTTGTCCCTATCCTTCCCTGCGCTATACTATCTTAGAGAGTCCAACTATATTGACCCTAAAATCCATATAGAACCTGGAGTGGAAGTGTCAACTCTTGACCAAACTTCTCCAGTGACATCCCATGAGTCCATCCTGCCACCGCGTCTGGGGGTGATGAGCTAACAAGATCCTCCATGAGCTCGGGTTTCGCCTGGGATACAAGTTGGGAAATTCTGCCCTCTAATAGAACTAGGGTCAAAACCCTACAATGGACCATACCAATGGCACTATGTTGATTGCAGAATTTTGCTATATATTTAGTTTTAAGGCAATCTCGCCATGTAAAACTTGCACTTGTCCATATATCATGAAGTAATGCATTTTAACCAACATAATTTCACATACAAAGATTCATATATAATGTTTCTCAATGGAGTGATCCAGCCCTTTTATCATCAATATCCTTTGGATATTTCCGCAACTCTTGTCCGCATAGGTGGTCTATAACAGAAACTCATACATATCCATGCATTATCGTCATGTAAATTCATTTAATCATAATCTGTCTGACATCCATGTACCAGCGACTTTAAATGTAAAATTTTTCAAGTTAAGAAACAGAAATGTAAAAATTTTCAAGTTAGAAACAGATTGCATAATATCCATCATAATTCAAATAACATTAAGCATTCATAGAATTGACATTCACATAGGTTCATATGTGTTAAAAGTTCAAGTGTATCATTAATAGTTTCATCGTTAATTGAAAATAAAAAGGTGATTAGGCCTTAAGTAATTCTAGCTATCTAAGTCAAAAGGTGGCATTACATACACCCAACCTTTGGGAAACATATTCCCTAGGTGTTAAAAAAAGTGAGGGATGATCTCATCGTAAGGTATCTGCATCCTCCCAAGTAGCATATCCTTGGCTATACTTGTCCCATTGGACCTTAACTTGGTCTACCAAACAATTCCTGAGATGTCGGACCCTACGGTCCAATATGCGTAACGGTTTGACCATGAGGGTTCCCGCGGATGATACCTACAATTACTTCCAATTCAGTTTATGAGATTCGTCAACAACATAATGGCGTAGAACAGATACATGAAAAAAAATATGAGTTTTATGCAAGTGGGGTGGTAGTACGAGACGATAGGAAACAATTCCAATTCTCTCTTGGATTTTTAACGGTCCTGTTGAAACAAAGCTTAAATTTTTCGTTCCTAAGGTCTAGATTTTTAATCTTAAGTTTTTGGCTTTCCTCAAAGAAAAGTTTCATCATTTCTCAAATTCGCGATACCTTTTTATGTGTTTTTGAATAAAGAACAGATAAAGGTTTACAAATATATAAATTTTCCAACACTTTTCAAAAAAAAAAATATTTAAAAAAAGTATAATTTTAAATTTGCGAGTTTTTTAGTCAAATGTTAAAGAAATTGGGATTTGGGGTTTGACGTAAACAAATTTTTAATGCAAATCAAATTGAGAAACCCCGATCCCCAATTTCTTGATACTTTAAGACTTAATTAAAACATAAATTACTTAATTCTCAATTAAAAGGGTTTAAAAGTTAAGTTAATCATGTCGCGATATCGGGATTTGCAGTTCAATAAGATCATATAATCTTGTCATTGTGTTTCCCGATTTCCCGATTTCCCGATTTCACGATACATTTGATCCTTAAATAATGATATGAATTAATCTAATCTATGCTAAGAATGATTAAGAGTTAAATAATTACATCGCGATTTTGGGATTCGTGGTTCTATGAGAAGCGTGTTTCTTGTCATCCTATTTCCCGAAATCCCGATCACCAAAATCCCGACTCATAATTCACATTTGAAATAAAACTATATATGTTTTGGCCTTAATCTTGATTACTGAGTTGATTAAGATAATTTAAATCATTTTTTAAAGAAACGGGTCATCGCCATTTCGCGATTTCAGGATTCGCGATTCCATGAGAGCATGACTCATGTCATCAGATTTCTCGAAATCCCGACTTTCGATTTTTCGATTAACGAAATCCCAAAAATATTGAATCTCAATTAATCAACCTATTAAAAATGTTTTAATTTTAATTAAAACATCGTGATTTCGGCAATCGGATTTCTTTGATGATATATTTTTTGACATCAAGACTGACGAAACCCCGAAAACCATGTTTTCAGATTTAATTCAAAATTAACACTAATAAATCCACTTTCTAAATAGTTTTAAAATTAATTTTTCTTTGAATGTTCTTTAATGCTTCATGTTCTGATTTAGTATGTTTCTCTTTATATTTGAAAATGGCGAGAAAGCCTAAGTACGGACATTGAATGCATATCTCCAAAAATCTTCTCTTCATTACGAGCTTTTATTTTGTGACAGATGTAGGATTCTCACTATACGTAACATATATTCAAATTAAACGATCGAACGTCTATATTTTCTTTTCAAAGATAAGTTTTTCATCCACTCTCTATGCAGGTTTTCAAGTTAAACACAGAGCTATGGCACCCAAAAAATCACCGAAGAAAAATGAAGACCAACCGAAGGTGATATTATCTCCGATACTACTGCATTCGGAGTACACTTTGTCAAATCATGGACTGGAATTTCCGAAAAGATGGAGGATGAGCTTAAATATGCATACCCTGATTCAGAAAATCATCTCTGAGACATTGTTGAATCTGAGCTTCATAAGGTTGTTGCACATCCGAGGTTGGTAACATATACCGATATGATCTGATGGGCTCTGAATAGGGTGGACATCCCGACAAGAATAATTTTGAATGAGCAAGGAGATGTCGTCGACTCATTCAGGCCTGAGCACATTCAAGTAATGTATAAACTCTCGCCGAATTATAGACACACTTTTAATGCTGAATTTGTAGTTGAGTTTCAAAGAAAGGAATGTGTTGAAGGAGGCCAAACTTATGCCAACATGATTAGAGGATGGGCGAGGTCCGAAGCAAAGTTTAGGGCTGATGCTCATGGGATTTATGCCCCGGCCTCTTTAAACGAATATATGGTTTACGCAGCCATGATGTTATGCAAACTTTTCGGGAGAAAAGATCCCTGTCACTTTCATGCAGACTGGACACCCTTCCTAGAGGAAGTTTTAGAAGGGCATAGTTTTAACTGGCATAAAAAAATTTCAGATAACCTCACCCAAGAGGTTGTAAATTATAAAGCAGCCAGGTCGAAGGGACAGCCAGTATCTTTTTATATGTCTGCATATATTATGGATGCCATTTGTTTTATGACTCCTTTTCCATTAATGAATTGGAGTTGGAATGTTTCCTGCCCAGAACCTGTCCATAAATACCACTCA
>SNQJ01S0258627.1:0-12376 GCA_010110895.2 Picea sitchensis | reverse complement strand
GCCCTACCTTGTGGTGCAATCTGGATCAACCCTTCATTTTTCCTTCACAAATACTGAGTTGCATCTCTCCATAGGCTCAAGCAACCTTGCCTCTATTGCATGCTATAGAATGCATTTGACAATGGGATTATGCAAACCCTCTGAGATGGCACACTCCTAAATTCTAATAATCATATATAAAGAGAAGAACCCTTTCATTACTTCCACTTAGAGATTCTCGTCACAAGAGACCTTCAAGACATTACAACTATGTAATTACAGGATATCTTTTCGGGTTGGCCCATGAACTTCTTCTCTTAATCTTAATTCTTGCTCCATGAAACCTTTTGGGGCAGTTCTAACCTTACATTGAAGGTTGAAGTTATTTGTGTCCTCTAATTCCAATGCATGAGATTGTTGTGGTTGCTTTCGACCTGCTACCATGGCACAATATCACAAATTCCTCACAAAACATTGGCATTTGCACCTTTCCTCACCCAACATGTAGGTGCATTTGGCTCTTGGCATGGTTGTGGTGGCACTCTTCTACATGGTTCTTGCTTGCTGGCTGCTACAACATTACTAAGGATTCAAAATTGTGACATAACATTTGTTGATGCTCCCTTACTTTCTCATTTTGCACGCTAGGTGTCAGATCTGAATGAGAATTGTAGATTTCATAGTGATTAAAATCCCCATTGTCTTGAAATTTTTTGTATAAATTAGTGATTTCATTTCAACCAATATTGTTTGTTATTTCATTACACAAACTTGATTAAATGCAGAGTGGTTTTGTAACTCATATTATTTTAGCCCCAAGATAGCACCTGTACATAGGCGCTTGTTGTAATCAAGTCCTTAAATTTCTTGATTACAATAGGCTTGATCTGATGTCAAATACTCTGCCACCCCTCTTCCTCTACACTAGCAATCAACAGTGGCAAAATTTATTTGAACTTTTAGCAATGGGGGCTCAGTCGTACATAACCCAGTTTGAACTTTGTATTATTGTGTTAGAAAATAAGGATAAAGTAATTTTGGCGTAGCGGTTCATGAGTGGCAATCACTGACCACAGATCAAAATCCCAATCCTAGGGATCTAGTTAAGTTAAACAGATAAGATACACCCTAATGCCATGGATGTACTTGGCAACCGTGAATCTAGGCATGTATCATTCTCGACAGCTTGGACTTGCTGCATTGCATTTACTTCATAAAGGAGACTAATGCTCGGTACTCCATGTCAGATGAATTAGTCCTAACAGGCAGGCACACAACTATTTTATAGAATCCAGCATAAAGAAATGATTAATCATGATGACTGAAGAGCTTCCAAGCAACTCAATATCCATCATCCCAAAAGTTTGCTCAATCTGAACCAGGTGATCGTTATCAGAGTATGAGGAGGAAAGGCAATTGGAGTTGTTAAAGAAACAATACATTTTCATAAATATAAACATGTGAAAGAAAACTTGGACTGAACCAGGTGATCGTTATCAGAATATGAAGAGGAAGGGCAATTGGAGTTGGTGATGAAACAATACATTTTCATAAATATGAACATGTGAAAGAAAACTCTCCAAGTTTAACGTTTTGTAGGTCAAAAAGCAGTATGGAAAAGATGCCGTACCTGTGAAACATGATAATGAGGGCCATTTGACAACCTAAATTGCACAAACCCCGCACTCTTCTCCGTGCTTTCTGTTTGGCCCACCAAATTATGTCATTTTTCATCCATCCTCTTTTTCACGCAGAAACATAACAAAAAAATGGGAGAGGAGAAAAGGAAAAAAAAAAAGAGTCGTCAAGAAATTGGGTGCAGCTTGACATAAGGTGGATTCCCATTTGTGGTTATCTTAAACTAAGACTCTGAAATAGCAAGCCAATGGCTCATTGGATGCACCAAGTCTGAAATTGAGTTTAACATAACCAGTTGTTGGGGATCTAACCTTAGTCCAATCAGAGGTTCTCAAATTCATCAAATATACTATCTGTAAATTGTTGTAAGCACAGCCCAAAATACATTACATTCAATGTGTGTGTGTGTGAACCACCGACTTAAACACTCACTTGTGATTTTGTCGTCCCAACATGGATTCAGTGCGGGTTCAGTTGTTCTCCACAGATTGTTGGGTTCCTTTTCCTTGGTAATAACTCCCTTAGAAGTAGCATAGGCTGCATCTTCTGAAGGCGCTGGACCATTTGAATAATTCACCTTTCAATCACAAACCATACAAACAATCACACTCGGTTACTAAAACCTTTGGAAAGAAACACAAGCCATCGATTCCTGAATCAAGTACAATCGCATGCAATAAGAGCTCGAGAAGACAAGCTCCTACCTCAAGAGTTGCAGTGGTATCAGAGAAGTGATCCTTCTTGATCATGTTCCCCAGCATTACAAACATTGACAGTGTCAAGATAGCTCCTGCAATCTGCCTCACGTCGACACCCATTGTTGCAATCACAAAATGGCACCAGCAAGCTTAGTGATTCCACAAAGGCTCAAAGGAGTTACTTGAGACTAAAGTGGAGCAGATCTGAATGGCTTTCAGTTGTTAGAAGCAATGCTTGAACCGATGCCAACAATGCAGGCAGCCTAGCCCTCTTTAAGTAAGCAATACAAGCCAAAATCAAATAATTCAAAATCTGTGGATCCAGAAACCCAACTGATCACAGCTCCTCAACCACTTGCACTGCTCCTCTTTCCTTTTATGCTTGACAGCCCAACTCTGGGAAATCCAGATCTGTGGATCCAAAAACCCAATTGATCATTGCTCCTCAACCACTTCCACGGCTCATCTTAATTTTATGATTGACAGCCCAACGCTGGGAAAACAGTGATAGCCCACCTTCCTTCTCTGTGGTGAATCTTCTCCACATTACTATATGGATTGTACATTGCTTCTTCAATTGCCTCAACTCACAGAATTGAAAGACTGCCTACCTTGTTCTATTAATCTAATCTCTTCCGGTCCTCGTCCATTTGGGCTACTAATGCCTGTGAAGGTTGATGGACCCATTTGTTATACAAAGCTTTACTTTTCTTAATACAAAATTTTATTCCTCATCAAGTGCAGATGGGGAGGCACTAGGGGTCGCTAAGAAATTGACTTGTGGCCACAAAATGTGCAATGAGGAAGCATGAATATCGTTATTGGTATTATCATATTCCCTTCCGACAAAGCATCGAATCTTCCGAGACACCATTCAACCTCATTGTGAGCTAGGATACTCTTAATTTTTTTTTGTCTTATTAATCAACTGGTTGTGATTTTAGGGCATCTAACCTCGTTGTGTCAGGTAGGATACCCATAATTTTTTTTTTACTTATTAATCCCCTCCTGTGTTCTTGTTCTTATGGCGGCTTAATTGACCTTGCTATGATTATGGAGACAAGCTTCTTATGTCAGATCTGAGTGAATCTTGCCATTTTTATTCAAATTTATCCCTTCGCACGAGAGGTAGTTGTGATCATGACAGTGGTAGTTGAAGGTGTCCAAGTACAAGAATGTAACATGGCTAGCACTTTCACTCTGGATAATTGCTAGTTACCAGAAAAATAAAATAATATATCTACTATATTAAAATTGCTAGTCACCACAAAAATAAAATATTATATCTACTATATATGAAGTTGACACCACAAAAATAAAATATTATATCTACTATATATGAAGTATGAAGTTGAGGTTTTTTAGGTGAGTTAAAATTTATAATGAGGATTAAGTATGTTGAAAAATTTCTGGTGTATTTAGATTATATTAAAACAATCACTCAAATTTGTAGATTTAACAATTTCTTATGTAAATATCTTAAAAAATATTTGTTAAAAGATTCATTTAATAAAACTTTTAAACTAACTATAAAATTTATATTAAAAACATTTTATTTTATTTTTCAAAAAAAAAACTCTATTTTATATTAAAATATATAAAAATATTACAGTTTATAACAAACTAGAATCAACTTCCAAAAAAAACCCCAAAATACAGAAATACAAAAAGTTCTCGTATACATAAACAGATAAACATCAGTTAGGAGAGGCATAAAACTTCCAAACAACTTACATCCAGATCATTACAGAAAGACTTAACTTCCAACCCAAAAAATGAGGTAACTCACTTAACTTCCAACCCATAAAAATGACAACAACCATTTAAAAAAAATATCAATAAACTGCAAACATTTTATTATTTAATCACAAATTCATATTTATTATTACATTTCTTTTAATTTTGGATTATTGTTGTTTAGCTTGAGCGAACATGTAAATTAAGGTAACATGAAACATGTAAATGCATTACTTATTTAATTTTATAATTTTATTTCTGATCCAATGTTGCTGTCGGACTTGAGAACCAATAACGGAAAGTTATGATTACCACCATGTAACACATGCATTTTCTTGAGTTGCAAGCTAATCCTTACATCCACTAAGGTTGTGAGAGAATACTTGATTGTGAATCTTCAATACATTCAATTATGTGTGGTGGGGCTTGCTAGCAACACCAAAATATTGATATTAATAAAAGTTTTAGATGACACGTTCCATCCAAATATATATAAGTGTCATAAATAATGTTAATAAAAAAAACTCAAAGTATACTTACTTTGAATTTTTTTTTGAATGAGCGAAAGTTCTATTTATTTGAAAAAAAAGTTATATTTATTAAAATATTAAAATTTTAAGTAAATTAATGTTAATATGGAGTTATTAATTGGATGGAGCTATTAAAATATTAAAATTTTAAGTAAATTAATGTTAATATGGAATTATTAATTGGATGGAGCTTCAAGATGGAGATGTGTCTTTCACCTATCACCCTACTCCACTCTTGGAACATGAACTTCAATTTTAGAGTTTCACCTCTTAAATGTAAAAGAATGTAAGGCGATGAGTGAACATGGTGAGGAGGTTCATGGGTGGTGACAGAGTGTGGAGTCAAAGCGGTTATGGAAGATAGTGTGGTATGCTTGTGTTGGGCAATGTAGGTTTCGATGGTGATTCTCTTCATGGTTCTTTGTTCTATGTGATTTAGGTGTATGGTGTGGTTCCCTTAGATGGCTTGTGGTTTGTGTGGCTTCATTATGTTGCCCCTTATGACATATGCTTATGGAAACATGCACGGGTTTTGTGAGTGATTTTGTATGATGATGGAAACCATTTGTGGCCCATGCTCTATTGTAGGTTTCTCCCTACTTATGTTGGTGTTGAATATAGTTGTGGGCCTACTATTGTGTGTGCATAGAAGCTTGGTTGTGTTGGTTTGGCGACTATATTCAATGGTGTGTCCAACATATTGCTTATGTTTGAAGTTTGATCTATAGATTTGTGAATCTAAGTTGCAACATGTGACTTTTATGGTCAAGGTTTCATTCTCCATATTTATATTGATTCATGGCATGCCACTAATGGTCAATTGAGGGATTTCTCATGGAATAGGTTCATCTAACTAGGTTTGGTAAGGTCGATTTGCTTTTGGGGTCCAGTTGATCTAGGTAGATATCGGTGGCCACCCACCCCTTCCACTAACTCAACATGGTTCTCTATCTTGGTAGTTTTGTTATGATTTTTTATGATATTCTGGGTCCTAAATTTTTAGGGCCATTTTAAGGCCCTAAACAATGTTTTCTAGGAAATTCACAGACCTATGCTTGAGTTTGACAAGTTTAGGTCATGCACAACATTGTAGTCCTAAGTTAGAACTTTCCAACAAGTGACTATGTACCCCAAATGGAGATTGTATGCAAAAGTTGTGCCCCTGGGGAGTTGATGTAGAAACTAACCACCTTGGGCCCAAAAACACCTTTTGGAACTTTGCCTACTAGGGTTGGGGTTTAGGACCTTTAGGGTTCTTACTTTATGTGAAAAGGCTATTCATTTGGCCTCTTGTATTATCTTTTGCAAATGAGTGTAGCCAACATCTCTCTCTCTTAAGAGATAAGCTACCACCATTCTAGCTAGTTTGTGTTCTACAGTGTTCTGCTATTTTATCATAAAAGAAGTTGGGTTTTCATTGTATTATTATGCTCTCTGATATATATTTTTGTGTGTTTCATTTAGTTCCCTATACAATATGGATCAGTGGTATCAAAGAAATATGATCCTTGTTGTTTCCTCGGTGCATGTCCCCAACATGGTCAATGTATAGAGAGTTGGGTCTCGAGCTAGTTTCACTCAAATATGACCACTCTCACCAGCCCAAGCGGCCTCCCATGGCGGGGGAAAAGAGAGATGATGGAGCAGGAGGTCCTATCAAGATATTACTTAAGGAATCCCTCACGCAATAGAGGAACGAGATGATGGACAACTTTGCCCAAATCCTTCAACGACCACCGATGGCGGTCGAGGCACCTTCACCAAACTACCAAGATGGAAAACCATGTTGAGTCAATGGAAGAGGTGGGTGGCCACGATATCCACCAAAATCAACAGTGGCAACTCATGATGGCGATATTGTGTCTTGTAGTGGCCAGATCTATGATATATGGCCTAGCTTAGCCTTTTATATATGTCCCAAGTTATTACTAGTCTCCCTACATGGAATGACAACTAAGGTTTTATGTGGTTAGTTTGTTGTTTCAATATTTTTAATGTAACATCATTAATATAGTGTCCCCACAAACTTTGTCGGTAATTTATAAAAAATATATTAAATTATTTAGTTAAACTTATAAATGTATTATTTTCCTAACACATCTTTTTTAAATTAATTAAAAAAAAAAAACATTTTTCAAAATTAACTTTAATATGACACTAAGCATATATTTTTCCAAAAATTTGAAAATAAAATGATTGATTTGAAATAACACCATACTCATCATTAAACCACAATCTCATTATATAATTGCTTTTTCAAAAGGTTTGGAAATAATGATTGATTTGAAATACCACCATATTAATTATTGAACCACAATCTCATTTCTATAAGTAATATCAATGAAGGCCCCATTTTGGCAAAAAGTCACACATTGTGAATTATTAAAATTAATTTGTTTATCAAAAATGAATTAGATTTAATATAATATTAAATATATGTTAAGAGCTTTGGAGTTGTTAGGAATGATTTAAAATATTTGCATACTCATCATTGAATTACAATCTTTATTTTTTATTTTAAATTAAAAAAATTATTATATAAAAATTTATAATATTAATTAAATCATAGTTTTTGTTTTTTTTATTTTTTATTTTAAATTAAAAAAATATTATATAAAAAATTATAAACATAGGCAAAGCATTGGTTGGAGGGCAATTAAAAATAATAAACACATATCATGAAATGTTAGACCATTGTAGTATGGTAAAGCATATATATCATGTGAAGCTTCTATTATGGTAAAGCATATAGATACATTACTTAAAATATTTTTAAAAATAAGAGACCATGAGAATATCTTGAACCAAGTCCCACCATCACGGTCACATTAAAGCAACCATCATCACGGTCACATTAAAGCAACCATCACATAGAAGAGCTTCTTTTAATATGATGAGAAACCAAAATATCAGTGTTTTCCACTTTTGGAGAATATTTGGAAGAACGTCATTGTCAAGTTTACCGAACCATTTATTTAATCACAAGATTTTGCAATTATGTCCCACCAATACTTAAAATCTTCATGCAACTTGGCACAACTACGTCTACATAGGGATTGGGGTTTTTTCAATAATGACCTATGTGAAAATGTTTAAAGTAGGAGTTTGGGTTTTTGTCAATATGTCAACCTATAACTCGTGAGTGTATTTAGGTGATTGTTTTAGCTAGTAGAAGGTTTTCTCCATAGTTAGGAGTGAATCTCATTTTCCTTTATGACTCTTATTATTATACATGTTGAAGGCACTGTATATTGCATTTAGTGCCTCATCTACTGCCTATTAGTTTGCAACTGATTGAGTTCATATGTGCATTGTTATTAAAGTTTTGCAAAAATATTATGTTTCAAATTATTTATTAATTGGTCTTTCCACATTGTAATTGGATGATATATTTGATCTTTTATTTTGCGATTGTTAATGTAATTTTTGGTAACATTGCTTTACATTTAAATTGACATTTAATTCCAATTAATGTCTAATGCTAAACATTTCCTTGATGAAGTAATCGACTACACTTGCTCTTATTCCTCTTTGATCCAAATTGTATTGAAAAGGAAATGAGACATACATAGAAAGATAACAGAGAACACATAAATACAGTGAAACCCAACTTTTATTAATGAATAAAATAACAGAAAAATGTAAAACACAAACTGGCTAGATTGGTGGTAGCTTATCTATAAAGAGAAAGAGATGTCGACTACGCTCATTTACAAAAAATTGATTACAAAGAGGCCGAAAAAGGTCCTTTCATCATAAAGCCTAAAAGACAAGAGGAAAAAACCCTAAACATCAAAACCCTAACCTTGGAAGATGAAACACCAAAAGTATTGTGGGCCCCGACGTGGTTAGTTGATACATCAACTTCTCGGGGGTGCAACATTTGCATAAAATCTATGTTTGTGGCACACAATAGCTAGTAGGAAAGAACTATCCAAGATTACAACTTTTGGTTGGGGCCAAGGAATGCTATCACAACTCCTTGCCCTCTGAATCTCCAAAAAATGTTGTTTAGGGCCTCAAAACGGCTCCAGAAGTTTGGGACCCAAAAAACCATAGAAAAACTACCAAGAAGGTAGAGAATCGTTGAGTCAATGGAAGAGGTGGGCGACCACCAATATCCACCTGGATCAATCCTCCCCCTTAGAAAGCAATGGTCTCCATTGTGTCAAGTTCCCTCATCACATGGAGAAACTTTTGTTGAATTTGGATCTTGGTGAGCCACTTGCCTTGGTGAAGAAGTTGTCATGCTTTGACGACTGGGTAGAGTTGTATGTTCTATTGGCAGGTGTCTTTCATCTGTGTATCCATTATGCAATCAATTGTAGCATGATCAAGACATTCAGGGTTGAGTTCTATAGTGGCCAAGTGCTTGGCTACCTTTAAGGTGTCTAGTACAGGTGGAAAATATGGGTGAAGGAGCTCCACATTAGAGACTAGATGCATGCCAAGGAATGAAGGAATACTTAATTCAAAAGCATTCTCACCTCTAGCCTTCGTGATGGTGTAAGGACCATATCGAAGTGGGTGAATCTTGCGATGGGGTCCTGCAAAGTGCTCTTTCTTGAAATGTAACTAGACCTCATCACCATCCTGAAACCTGTGTGGAACATGATGTTGGTCATGTCGTTGTTTATACTTGGCATTGGATTTTTGCAAGATGTCATGGAAATGTTGGCATGTTTTTTGAATCCTTTCAACAAATTTGGTTTCCTTATCAGCCTTAGTTTTAGCATGGATGGATTCTTCCTATGTGGATGCAATGGGAAAATCTATGTCAATCGGGACCAATGGATGGAACCCTTAGCACACCTGGAAAGTGTTGTAGCCAATAGATCTATGAAGGGCTCAATTGTAGCTATGTTGAACATAAGAAAGACTCTCATCCCATGTGCGGGGATGTTTGGAGTTGTAAATTCTCAGGATATGCACAATTATTATGTTGACTACCTTCGTCTGTCCATAAGTTTGGGGGTGGAAGGAAGTTGATTTGGTGTTCTTGGTGTCCATCAATGACCACAGACTGGACCAAAATGTACTCAAGAACCTATTATCACGATATGAAATTATAGTCTGTGGTAGCCCGAAATGAACCCAAACATGCTCGAAGAAGAGTTGAGTAATGGCCTTGGTTGTGATGCTCTTCTTGCAGGGTATCAAAATTGCCATCTTGGAGAATCGATCAATAACCACGAAGACATAGTCATTACCATGCTTGGTTGAAGGTAGACCAAACATGTAATCCATGGAGATGGACTCCCAAGGCCTATTAAGAGTAGACATAGGGGTGTATAGCCCCTATTTCTTAATGGCAGGTTTGGCAATGGCACAAGTAGTGCATGATCGGATATACTTGTTGACATCTTATCGAAGCTTCGGCCAACAAAAATACTTTTGTAGTATTGCCACTATTTTTTCCACACCAATGTGTCCTGCCACCCAACTGTGCCTATTTTGAAACAAGTTTAAAATATTTACTCCCACCCACAACCTAGATCTCGATCCACTGCGGGTGAGACTGAGACACGGTAAATTGTCGATCTCGACCGAAACCACCCATCTTGCCTTCCTTCCTATTAATAAGGGATCCTAAATGGCACCCTTGCTTATTTTTCTCTAGGTGAGGGGGCTATATCTACTAGGTCGCAACCTTGAGCGATATATAAAAGGTAAATTGGCTCAGGTACTCGAAATCAAAGGTATGTGGGGCGAGCTTTGCTTTTGTATGGGAAGAAGTTGGAACTATAAAGGATGTTGGCTAGAAATATGACGGTGGGGAATCCATTACTATGTAATGAGATTCCCAAATCATATATGCATGCTCACTTGAAGGAACAAAGAGGTGGCCCAACAGTCCATCCTAGAGATGGAAGTTTGGAACCGGTTTGCCTATGCTCAATGTCTGATATGTAGCAATGAAGTCATAGTCATTGTTGTATAAGTGTGGCCACCTGGAGGTCTCATGCCCACATGAGTTAAGAAATGTGGTTAGTGCCACAATTGGGGGTCTACGAAGGCAGTATGCAACATGGTTGGTGTTTCCCTTCTTGTACTTGATATTCAATTGGAATTGTTGGATGTATGTGGACCACTTCTAATGGCAGTCATTCTGTAACTTTGTTTGTGTTTTCATGAATTGTAGAGGTTTGTGATCAGTGTGGATGATTGTCTCATTTCCCATAATATAATGCTTCCACTATCGACATGCCTGCATAATGGAGCACATATATTTGTCGTAGGTTGGATATCTATGAACAACATCAAACAAAGTTTCACTATGATAGGCCATAGGATGTCCCTGTTGGGGGAGGACCGCACCGATAGAATAGTCAAAGGAATCTGTCTCAATCTCAAATGGTTGTTGTAGTTCTACTATCTTGACGACTGGTGCAGAGTAGAGGTGATGTTTTAGATCCGAAAATGCTTTCTGTTGTGACTAGAACTAGGAAAAAATGGCTTTAGCTCCACCCTTGATCACTTGACTTCAGAGCCAAGCGATATGAGAGAATCCCAACACGAGCCTACAATAGAAGTTGGCAAGGCCCAAGAAGTTGTAGAGCTCTATCATAGTCTTATGGGTTGGCCAGTCATGGATGACTTGGATATTGGTCGAGTCCACATGCACCTTATGTTCATCTACAATGTATCCCAAGTATTGAATTTGTTGCGTGTTGAATGAGAATTTCTCCAGATTGGTGTATAGCTTGTGATGTTGCAGGGTGCTCAAGTTTGGATGTGTTTCTCTCTTTCCCTACTTGTGGATGTGTTGTATATGTTTGGTCCAAGTCTGTCTAAATATGAGGATGTCATCCAAATATACGAGCACAAAAGAGTTTGTGAACGGTCGCAAGATATCATCCATAATCCTCATGAATGCCGTTGGATCTTTAGTTAAGCCAAAAGGAATGACCAACCATTCAAAAAAGCCTTATTTGTATTTGAAGGATGTTTTCCATACATCGATTTGTTCTATCGGAACCTGGTGGTAGCCAAATTTTAGATCAATCTTACTAAATAACTTGGCACCCTTAAGTTGATCAAGAAGATCATCAATATGAGGGATTGGGTATTGGTTCTTGACAATGATCTTGTTCAAGGCTCTATAATCAATACAAAGTTTACATGTCTCATCCTTCTTATGTACTAACACAATTTGGCTCCCACAAGGCAACGAGCTAGGTCGAATGTGGCCCTTGCGAATGAGCTCATGAATCTGACACTTTATTTCCTCATTCTTCGTAAGGGAGCACCTGTATATCGAACCATTGGGTAAGGGAAAGCCAGGTATCAAGTCAATAGAATGTTTGACCTGAGAGTGTAGAGGAACCCCTGTAGGAGAAGTGAAGATGTCTTTATATTCTGCTACAAACTTGACCACTTGCTTCTGTTGTGTAAAGAGATCCTTTGCAGAGGTTGTGACAGTCACAATGACCTTTCATTCATTTTCTAACTAGACCATGAAGAGGAAAAAAAATTCAGTTTGAGAGATTACCTTTCGACATTGTTTTGTTGAGATCAATGAAATTACAGTAGTCAGAACTACCTCTGGTACCTTGTATGGATGAACTCCCAAAATAACAATGACACTATAGGGCCATGACCCATAAACAACATGATGCTTCCACATATAATGTTATCCTAAAGAACATCACAAAATTCAAGTGGGGAAACATCACACAATACCTCATCTTTGAAGGGCTTGATGCAATAGGACATGCGACATTGTTGGCTGACACGAAGGTCTTGTCCCTGGCTCAACCAAAGGATGGTGTATGGTTGAGGGTGTGGCATTTT
>SNQJ01S0258625.1:0-12376 GCA_010110895.2 Picea sitchensis | reverse complement strand
CTCCTTTTACCCCACTTAAATGTTCAAGTACAAGATGATTCAAAATGAAAATGTATCCTTGGTATATATAGGAGACTAGAAGGTATAATTACAACTAATGGCCTAAAGCCAACATAAATAAAATAACATTACTAATATAATATGAGTCAATTAAGGGGTAATGTCCCAATATTAGGGCTTAACAGCAACAACATGTATAAAAATGGAATACCACAGTTTTATGGAAAAAAGTATGCATTTTGGAACAAAAGGATGAAAACATATATATAAGCACATGGATTTGAAATTAGGCAATCAGTTGTATATCGATAGAAAGAACCAGTAGTTTCACCAAAAAATGAAAGAGAAATAAAACTCGGTCAAAATAATTCCAAAGCCACAAATGAACTTCTGATTGGTCTTTGTGAATCAGTATTCACCAAAATTATACATTGTAAATCCACTAAAGGTATTTGGGACAAACTTCAAAATATTTATGAAGGAGATTCAAAAGTCAAAGCAACAAAGCTTCAAACTTACAGAGATCAGTTCAAACAACTAAAGATGAAGGAAGATGAGAATATTGTAGATTACTTCTTACAAGTTGATGAAACAGTAAATGAAATCATAGGATTGGGAGAAAAAAACAAATAATCTGTAATTGTTCAAAAGGTACTAAGATCTCTTTCTATGATATTTGACCCTAAGATATCAGCACTAGAAGAAAGAGTAGATCTAGACTCAATAAGCATGGACAAACTATATGGAATCTTCACAACATATGAAATGATAATTGAATAGGAAAATCCATATATAATAGAAGCATCTTTCAAAGCATCCAAAAGGTCAAAGAAAAAGTGAAAGAAAAAGGAAAAAGAACATAAAAGCAACAATGACATCTTGGAAGATGATGAAGAAGTGGCCAACTTTGTCAGAAGATTGAACAAGGGAACCAACGCCATATATAGGGGTAAACTTCCTTTGATTTTTTTTAATTGTGATGGTATTGGTCATTTTTATAACAAATGTCCTCATAAGAAAAATAAGAGGAATGATGAAGATTACTCAAATAGAAAACAAGCATATAAAGGAAAAAGAACCACGAAGAAAATTTTCAAGAAAATCTTATGCACCAAAGAAGACATCTCATCATCAGATAAAGATGAAGTTAGTGACAGTGAGACATAAAGAGTTTTATTCATGGCAGTAGAAGACTCTGATAAAAATGACAACGAAGAATAATATGAAGAGGCTGAAGAATAATATGAAGAGGCAGAAGTTGACTATCGAGAATAATTGTTGTGTTGCATAGAAGTTATAAGAAGATAAAAGAAGAAAAAAATGAAGCTACAAGTGGAACTAGACAAGAAAGAAGACACTCAGGAACTAGAAAAAATGATCACATATTTGAAGGTTCAAATAGAATAAGATAAAAGAATTGAAGAATCACTCAAAGAAAGGATAGAAGAAAGAGACAAGATCAATGAAAATTTGGAAGCAGAGATTGTCACATTAAGAAAATATCTTCAAAAGAAAAATATGAAGAACAAATCAAAATTTTTGGATGACATTATCAGTAGTCAAAGGACTAATCATGAAAATTTCGGACCTGGAAACAATCAGAGAGAAAAGGGATCAAGCTCCAAAACAAAAGAAAAAGAAACATATCCAAAAAGCTATGCAGAAACAATCA
Source organism: Picea sitchensis (assembly GCA_010110895.2). Lineage (NCBI taxonomy): Eukaryota > Viridiplantae > Streptophyta > Pinopsida > Pinales > Pinaceae > Picea > Picea sitchensis. The sequence goes on along the minus strand of SNQJ01S0258625.1, from coordinate 10,704 downwards.
AAGGGGATAGGAAGACCTACAAATAATATTACAGGCACACTCCTCCACCAAGAAGATTCATATTTCATAATCAACAACCAACAAATAGGCCTCATGAAGATGAAGGATTCAGAAGAGAAATTCAATTCAGAATATCTTCAACTCCCATGTATCAAACTATTTTTTTTGGTTTATGTTATGAATGCAATAATTTTGGACATAAAGCTATGAATTGCAAAGCTAACAACAGGAACATAAACAAATTTGAAAGTCATACACAAAAGGGTTATCCAAGAAGGCCTGGTAAAATAGAAAGAAGAAGTTACAACATATTTGAATCATTGAGCATTGAAGTAGAATTCTACAAGTATAAAAAACTTGGACACATGGCCAAATATTGTAGAATGGCAGTTCCTCCTAGAGGACCACAATAGAACAACAACAATCATAGACAAGAGCCTCAGAAGAGAACACGAATAAAAAAGAAGAATCAATATAGAAATAAAGAATGCACACTCGCTTTACAATCTAAGAAGAAGAAATGTGGTTGGTATGTTGACACTGGCTATTCAAAACACATGAAAGTTGATAAATATGTGTTTCTTACATTAATAAAGGAAAGAGATGGATCAGTCTCCTTCGGAAATGATAATTCAACTAAAATCATTGGAAAAGGCACAGTCAGAATTGGAAACAAGAATACCAAGGAATAAAATGTTCTACTAGTAGAAGATATGAAACATAATCTTCTAAGTGTGAGTCAAATGTGTGACCAAGGTCATAAAGTTACTTTTGATTCACAAAAGTGTGATATAAGAAAAGAAGGTTTAGAAAAATTGATTGCAACAATTGCAAGAACTTCAAGCAACATATATGTATTAAGTGAAATTGGAAATGAAAAGTGTTGTCTAGGAAAGGAAGATGAAATTTGGCTATGGAAAAGAAGAATGGGTCACACAAACTTTGATAACCTTGTTAAAGATAGAAAAAAGGAAGCAGTTAGAGAAATTCCCCAGATCACGAAACCAACCAACACTTTATGCAAGCATTGTTAAAAAGGAAAGCAAACAAAGACCAGGTTCAAATCAAAGGAATATTCAACGACAATACCACTAGAAATTGTGCATACCGATATAGTTGGACCAACCACAACAAAGGGTTTAAAAGGTGAGAAATAATTTATGTTATTGGTTGATGATTATATAGAAATAATTGCAGTTTGCTTTCTCAGGAATAAGTTAGAATACTTTGAAAAATTCAAGGTCTACAAGGAAATGGTTGAAAATGAAATGGATTCAAAAATCAAATGTTTGAGATCTCATAATGGAGGAGAGTTAACTTCAAAGGAATTTATGGACTACTATAGTAGGAATGGAATAAAAAGGCAATTCTCCATTGCTAGGACACCTCAATAGAATGAAGTTGTTGAAATAAAGAACATGACAATACAGGAAATGGCTCAAACAATGTTAATGGATTCCAAATTGACAGATATTTTTTGGACACATGCAGTGCATACAAAAGTTCACATTCAAAACAGAGTAATGCTCAGAAACAACACTGACAAAACTCCCTACGAGCTATGGAAAGGAAGGCCAACAAATGTGAAGCACTTTAGAGTATTAAGAAGAAAATGATACATCAAAAGAGAAGATGATAGGATGGGAAATTTTGACTCTCGTGTGGACAAAGGAGTACTTTTTGGTTACTCAAGTACAAGGAAAAAATACAAGTGTTATAATCTGAGGTTGAAAAAATTTGTGGAAAACATCAATGTAACAATTGATGAAACAGGTATATGAGAATTAAAGGAAGAAGAAAATGAATCAATGGAACAACTTTATAGAGAAGAAGAATAAAATGAAGAAGAAGTAGAAGGGAAAGATGAAGATGATCAGATAGAAGTAGAAGAGAAAGTTCAACAAGTTCCTCCAAAGACACCTAGCAAACAAGTACATAAGAATCATCCTTCAGATGAGATTATCACAAACAAAGATGCAGGAGTTGAGACTACAAGAAGAATTTGTTCACCAGAACAAATGAACATAGCACTCTCATCTATGATTGAGCCAAACTGTTTTAAAGAGGCCAACAAGGATGAATTTTGGAATAAGAACATGGATGAAGAATTTGATCAAATAGAGAAAAATGACACTTGGGAATTGGTTCCAAGAGAAAAGAATAAGAATGTGATTGGCACAAAATGGGTATTCAAGAATAAATTCAATGAATAGGAATAGGTTACAAGGAACAAAGCTAGATTGGTATGTAAATGATACACATAGGTTCAAGAAATCGACTTTGAAAAGACATTTTTCCCAGTTTCCAGAATGGAAGGAATCTGATTGCTTTTAGCTTATGCTTGCTCCAAGAATATTAACATGTATCGCATGGACATAAAATCATCTTTTTTAAATGGGGAACTTGAATAAGAAGTCCACATTGAACAACTAGAAGTATTTCTATTGTCAGAGAACACATATTATGTGTGTAAATTGAGGAAGGCCTCGTATGGTCTAAAACAATCTCCTAGAGCATGGTACTCTAGACTGGATAAATATCTACAACAAAAAGGATTTAGAAAAGGAAGTGCAGACAACAACCTCTACATCAAGGTAACTCAAGATATTATTTTATTAATTGAAGTTTATGTTGATGATATTATTTTTGGAAGCAATGATGACAGGTTAAGCTATAAATTTGCAAAGGATATGCAGAATGAATTTGAAATGTCATTAATCAAAGAACTATCCTTCTTTCTGGGTCTTCAGATACGTCTAAGAAACCAATGATTTTTTTTTTCACAAACCAAGTATATTAGAGAAATGATAAAGAGGCTCATAATGGAAGATTGCAAACCAATTATCACTCCTATGCAAACTAGTTGCAAGTTGAGAAAAAATGATGATTCAATGTCTACAGACCAGAGGAAATACAAGTAAATGATTGGTAGCTTACTATATGTGACAACATCCAAACCAGATGTAATGCAGGAAATTGTACAAGTGGCAAGATTTCAAGAAACACCAAAGGAATCACATATATTAGCAATGAAGAAGATTTTCAGATATCTCAAAGAAACATACGATTTTCGATTATGGTATCCAAAAGGAAAGGATCTATCACTTATTTCCTACACAGATGAAAATTGGGAAGGTTGCATTGATGACCGACGAAGCACAAGTGGACTAGCGTTCTACTTGTGTTAGTGTTTAGTATCATGGATAAGAAAGAAACAATCATCAGTATCCTTATCTACAGTTGAGGAAGAGTATATTGCAGGATAAGCATGTTGTACACCAGTTCTATTAGTGCTCTGTAATTTCTCAGGCTGAGGAAGAAATTGACAGAGGTAACCAAAAACCACTTTGGAGTCCATGATCTAGCCCTCCTGGACCCAGAGAGGGATCTATATATAAGATTTATCTCTGTTTGCTGGGAATTTTAGGCTAGTTATGATAGTACAGGGTTTGGTTTTTTAAATGGTTTGGTCGGAACAAAGAAAATAGACCATTGGGCAATGGATTCAGGACATGAACTTTAATGGTTTACAATTTAACATAGGATGAAAATGTCAAGAACCAAATATCAATATAGAATAGAAAAACCTCAAAAAAAGTACTCAACGCCTTGAAAAAGAGATAATTTCAGATAATAACCCTCTATGAGGGGGAAACCTCCTTTTACCCCACATAAATGTTCAAGTACAAGATGACTCCAAATGAAAATGTGTCCTTGGTATATATAGGAGACTAGGAGGTATAATTACAACTAATGGAATAAAACCGACATAAATAAAATAACATTACTAATGTAATATGCCCCAATTAAGGGGTAATGAGCCAATATTAGGGCTTAAGATTACCATATTACATCAAATGAAATGTGTCCTTGGTAAGGTTAGGAGACTAGGAGGTATACTACAACTAATGGAATAAAACCCATTACAAATAACAAAATAACATTACTAATGTAATATGTCTCAATTAAGGTAATGATTACCATTTTAGGGCTTAACATGCCCCCTCCTTGAGACAAGTGTTGTCCAATGCTTATAAATTTGGATGCTTCTGGATAAAAGACCCATCTTCCCAAGTGGAATCTTTATCGTAGTTTCCACTTAATGAGAGATACTCTAAAATGGATCTATTCCTAGCCGGGTGAATTATTGTACGTTGATGGTCTCTGTGATCCAATATGATTTTTCCTTCCTCATCATGTAGTGTTCGGGCAATATAGTTTGAACTGATCTTGTCGTGCCGAGAACCTTCTTTAAGCACGAAACATGGAAACCTGGGTGTACTCATGAAGATGCAAGAAACCTCCACCTGTATGCCATAGTACCAATTCTTTTGAAAACACCCTATAAGAGCCATAGTACTTGGTGATAATTTATTATCCTTATTGGCTTGTTTGAGGGACATCCGTTTGTATGCTTGTAGTCTTAAAACACCCAATACCCTACTTCAAAAAATTCTTCGCCACGCATGTTGATCTACCTCAAGTTGTTTCATGCCATTTGTGCCATGGTCAGGTTGTCCTTAAGATTTGGAGAACTGGTTGATTCTCGATGTGATCTTCCACCGCCAAGAACCTTAGATTTTCTTTTAGAGAAGAAGCGATGAAAGGAGGAGTGTAGTATCCATAGAGTGCCATAAATGGTGTCAATTTTGTTGCGATGAAAGGAAGTGTTATACCACCATTCGCCAAGGTAACCATTTGAACCATTGTGTTTGTTTATCGAGATAAAGCAACAGCGTAGCCTTCCAAGCATTTGTTCACTATCTCAGCTTGTCCATCGGATTGAGGGATGAAGGGATGGAGCTATGAGCCAATTGAGTACCCAAACAAGAAAATAATTGGCCCAAAATGTCCAATGAAGATGGGATCTCTTCTTCTACACATAATCTTTGGTTTGCCATGTAACTTTTGAACTGGCTCCATGAATGCGGTGGAAACTTCACTAACTTTGAAGGATGAGAGAGTGCACAAAGTGTATGTACTTGCTAGTCTTATCAACAATCACCATGATGACACTCTTTTCCTTCGCACTTGGAAACCCTGCGATGAAATCCATGGAAACCTCCACCCACCTGACTTGGGATGGATAATGGTTTTAAAAAGACCTCGGGGTCTTAATTGTTTCCACCTTTTGTTTGTTGGAAAACCAAACATTCTCGCCACAAACCTTTGAACATTAATTTTGCTGACATCCCAAAAAATCCTTATTGACTTTATGGTAGGTTTTAAAAATCCTGAAGCTCCTCCTATTGGAGAGGCAATTCCAATAGTACCTTTTGTTTGAGTTGGGAGTTCTGTATATAAATATGCTTCATCTTGTACCTTCATAGTGAATTCTATTTTTCCATGTGGGAATGTATCTCGATGTAATCGAATCCTCGTCAAGAACTCTTTGAATGAGAGAACATACGCTTTTTTTTTCCATTCATCCCTTGCTTTCATTATCCAATCGGGTTGGATGATCGAGATAGCATAGAGAAATGCCTCAACATCTTCATCCTTTCTTGAGAGTGCATCTACTACAACATTTTTCTTCCCCTTATGTATCTATTTCAAAATCATAACCCGTGATCTTGGTTACCATTTTTTTTCTTCTGAAGATAGTTTTTTTTCTAAGAAGTATTTAAGACTATATTGATTTGTTTTGACCTTGAAGTGGCTACATATTAGGTAAGGATGCCATTCTTCAATGCATGTAGTATTTCCATCATTTCCTTCATAAATGGGTTTGTAAGTCCTTCTGCAGAGTGGTCGTGACTTCAAAAGCTAGGGGGCTTTCCTTCTTGCACTAGGACAACACTAATTCCATTTCTTGAGGCATCACATTCCACAATAAAGGTTTTAAGTCTGGAGTGGTCAAGATAGATCACATCACCTCTTTAAAGAAACAAAATATTTAGTTGCCTCTTGAGTACATGAAAATGAATCCTTATTAGTTAGTGTCATTAAAGGTGTTGCTATTCTTCCATAGTTCAACAAACTTGTGGTAGTAACCTTCAATAAACCCAAAAATCTGCTAAGATTCTTCAATGTTTTGGGAATCACACCATCATGGCCTTAATCTTGTTAGGGTCTACCTTGACACCTTCATGAGATATACAATATGACCCAAATACTCTACCAACTTTGCTCCAAAGAAACATTTGGATGCTTTGGCATATAGTTGTCGCTTCCCTTTAGTAGTTGTAGCACTCTGTCAACATGTCGCATATGACTCTCCAAAGACTTTCTATAGATTAGTATATCATCAAAAACACTAACACAATTTTAGAAGGGAAGGGCTTGAAAATGGAATTCATCAACCCTTGAAATGTGGAAGGTGCATTTGTAAGGCCAAAAAGGCATGACCAAAAATTCACAATGGCCTCATGAGTTCGGAATGTTGTTTTTGGGATATCTTCTTCCTTCATTTTGATCTAATGATACCCTGAATGGAGATCCAATTTTTTGAAATAGATTGCTCCATGTAGTTCATCTAACAATTCATCAATGAAGGGAATGGGAAACTTATCTTTAATAGTGATCTTGTTGATATCTCTATAATATGGATACATATGCCATGAGCTATCTTTCTTGAATACCATTACCACTAGTGCAGAGTAAGAACTTTGGCTAGGTCTAATAATGCCATCCTCTAACATTTCCTCAACCATGTTCTCAATTTTACTCTTCTGGGCATAAGGGTATCTGTATGGCATGATGTTAGGAGGAACACTCCCAGGAATTAGGTGAATTTCATGATCATGATTTCAAGTGGGTGGAAGACCTTTGGGAATATCTTCAAATACTTTGGAATTCTTATCAATGATCCTTTGGAGATATTGAGGAATAGATGGCTTAGATGTTTGAACATCTAGTGAGAATAGTTGTGTAATAATGCCTTGATGCGTCTACTAAATATCCTCCAAGTCATTCCTTCTGAAACGTTGTAGAAAAAATGTTATAGCGAAAATGCCAAGGTGTCTCAGATGTAGCAGCAAAACCCCAAGACCTTGAGCTCTGATACCATTTGTTAAGAACCAAATATCAATATAGCATAGAAAAACCTCAGAAAAAAGTACTCAACGCCTTGAAAAAGAAATAATTTCAGATAATAAGCCTCTTTGAGGGGGCAACCTCCTTTTACCCCACCTAAATGTTCAAGTACAATATGATTCAAAATGAAAATGTCTCCTTGGTATATATAGGATAATAGGAGGTATAATTACAACTAATGGCCTAAAGCTAACATAAATAAAATAACATTACTAATATAATATTCCCCAATTAAGGGGTAATGAGCCAATATTAGGGCTTAACAAAAACCCTCCCTGAAACACTAAGGAAAAATAGACACCCTTTTCAGTAGGTTAAAATGATGTAGAGGTGGTATGAAAGAGAGTAAAGCCCACTATAATAAGAGGAACCTAACATAGGATGAATCTCTTATGGCAACTTTAGAAGAAGAAGGAAAAGAGACGGGAAACCAAAACAAGCATCTAACCAAAGATTAATCTTGGAAGGAAAACCATGAACACATAAACAAAAGCCACTACATAAGAGGCACCTAACCATGGGCTAATTCCTACATGTAGTTGCAGAAGAATAAAAACATAAATCTGATAGCTAAAACAAAGCATCTAGAAATGGATGAATTATGGAATAGAGAATAAAAAATAAACAACAAGCATATTCTATGGTGAAAGGAGCACCAAACAAAGATGAATTCTAGTCACACTGCTCTTAGAAAACTATTGTAAGATAAACAAATAAAATGGAGAAAATACATGTTGAACATAAGCATCGTGATGAATCTCAGGCCATAAACAAACTTCTTGTATTAATCTCACAAAGAAATAAACATGGAATTCATACATTTGTAGGGGTTTCCATTCCCCCAAAATTTTGGAGGGCCCAGACAACTTTTCACATAGGTCGAACCCCTGTTCTATTTCAAACTGCTCAATAAATAGGAAAATTATGATCACATTTATCTCTCACATTTAGGAGTCAAAACCTATCTTCATACTAAAAAATAAACAAATCTGGAAATTGTTGCCTGATATCTCGAATTGTGAAGATTACTTTAATTCTATCATTTTGTCACTCTGAAACTGCCACCTTGATATCTGGAGTTTGATTGTTACATGTTCACTAATAATCTGGAAAATGATTTGACCTGGTGATTATGCTCCTAGAGATCATAGATTGATATTCCACCTCTTCTTTGAAATATATATTCTTTCCCACTTTCGATTTCTGGTTTGATGTCTAGGATGTGCTCCTACAAATTTGTAACTCCTAATTTTTTGTCTGCCAGTTTGCCCGGTCCACTTGAATTATTCGCCTCCCGAAATTCTAAAAAAATAGGGTCCAAGGAAGTCTTCGATTCTACCATTATGATATATCTTTGTAAATAAGGAAGATTTTTTTTATATCATCTTGTTCTGAGAAAAAACCTCTCTCGGTGTTTTGAAATTCATCTCTGGTTGTTCGGGATCTGGGTTTGAAAAATATGTCTAAAACAAGAAACTCTAAAATCTCGGAAAATAGGGCTTAAAGATTCTCTCGATTCTACCAAACCATGGAAACTGTGAAAAATATGAGAGATTTTGTTGAATATTTTCCCATTGCGGAAAAAACCCCCTCTCGGTTTGCGAAAATATGCCTTCGTTTTCCCAAAACACACCTCGAAAGATGATTGGTTAAAACCTTGCAAAAACAGTTTTTTTGCGGGAAAGGTGGTTTTCCGGAGGGGGGTATGTGGTACATAGTTTTGGAGGAGGGGGGTACAAACTCATGTGGTAAATACATCTAGAAGGGGTGGTTTTACTTGTCAGACCCCCCCTTTGGTTGAATGACGTAAGGAGGGCGGTCCAGAATATGAAATAGGGGAGTGGGGTTTTAGACTTAGGATATAATTTTTTTGTTTCTATTTGATTGTTTTTTGTTTTGTTTTATGTTTTATTGTATTTTGTTTTTCATTTGTTTTATTTATTATAGTTTTGTTTTATTTGTTTTTTTTTATTGTATTTTGTTTTATGTGTTTTATTTTATATGTATTTTTTATTTGTTTTGTTTTTTATTGTTTTCATTTTAATTTTTTAATAATTAATAATTATTAATATATTTTTAATTTTAATTTATTATTTCACTAACCTAAACACACTAACCTAATTACTAATTATTTAAATTAGTTATTAAACTAATTAATATTTTATTTAATTATTTATCCTAGGTTATCTAACTTTTTTTTATTCAGGGAAGAATGGGAGATATATGGCGAAGTAAATGGATGGAAAGGGGGTTAGAGGCATGACAATAGATGGGTTAGAAAGGGTAAGTGGATGATGCAGCAGGGAGATGGGTGAAGGATGATGCAAAATGGAGGGGGAAATGAGGCGAGTCAGTAAACCAGGAGCTTCATCATGAGACCAACAAATGATATCTGAATCATCAGATTTCCTATAGTTATAGGACCCTAACATAGGCTCCACCTAGGGATGGAAAATATTTTAAGAGGTGAAAAGAACCATAGAACTCTGAACATGCAGACTAGTGCTTTATCCATTGGGATGATCCCAAAATGCAACCTTTTCTATCCAACATCCTATGTGGCTGATATTTAAGCATAAAACTGATCTGTATATTGAATCTGAACTGAGAAAATATTTGAAAGATTCTCAGAACCTTGATCATATTTTCACACTGCAAACCTAACTACTAAAAAGATGCTTACCTGGTAATATTATTTCTGTACATATAATCCTATTATAACATGCTGAAATTATGTTTAGTTAGGTAATGGAAAAATGCCAATGAAGCCAATCTATCAGTTGATCCAATAACTCATCTCTTTTACTATTTTTAACAGACATCACAACTAGATCTTGCAAAGGCATAAGGAATTGATTTCTAACCTAATCTGCATAACATAAAAATTTGTAACTATGGAAAATCAAATAGGCTTCAGGTATCAATTGACATTATGAAAAGAAGAGCTCCTCCATATATGTAGCTATAGGGTCATGATGGAAATGACATATTCCTTGATATTCAAATTCATCCAAATGAAGGTCATGACTGGGGATTTCACATATGATATCTGTATCATCATACACCTTCTGATTTAACTGCATATTTTCATATGGATTTTGAAATGAGACTCCATCTGAACCAAACTAGGTAATTGTTTGCCTAATCATGTCTATATCATAAATGCTTTTAATATCACAGCTAGGAAATGGAACATGATTCTGACTACAAAGATCATCCAACACATTAGCTATTGGGTCTTGTAGAAACTAAAATGATTGTTGCATTGGTTGCACTGATTCCAATGTGACTACATGATTTTCTATAGTCTTACCAATCCTTGATTCTGAGATATTAGCAGCATTTTCCTTCAAAAAATGAAATAAATTAAAGCTTAATGGTATAGAATTATACTGCATCAATTCATCTGTGGTTTAACAATCAATGTAACTCATGGGATGAAATCCTAGATATAGAACAAATTACATGTCATCAATGACATTCTCAACTAATTCATTAGAACATTCTCCATCCCTACTACTGACAACGTGTGTTGAAACAGAGCTTAAATTTTTACTTTAAGAACAAAATTTTGGTATCCTAGAGTCTTTGCATTATTAAAATCTTTATAAAATAAAACTTTTCATACCTAATAAATTTGAAATACACTTGGGTTTTATTCTTGGAAAA
>SNQJ01S0258624.1:0-12376 GCA_010110895.2 Picea sitchensis | reverse complement strand
TAAGACTCATCAAAGTATCTAAAACTCTTCTCGTGTGAGAAATCCTCGACATGCAAGATGGATCACCCGAGGGGATGTATAGCAAAGAAGGGGATGTATGAGCCTAAGCCCAAAAGGTGAGTGACTACAAGGAAGGGGAGACTTTGATAACTCATGTGAAAGAGTCAATGGGTTCTTTAAAATTTTGTTATATGTTGACTAGGATCATGCACACAATGGATATGACAAGGAAAACATTGAGCCAAGTAAACATGACATCCATATGGATGTAGATCCATAAACTACATAGATAAGTACTATGTTGATATGTGATGTTTTTCCCCTTGAGTTATGAACAACGATAAAGTGATTTGCATGAATTTGGATTAATATGCTTGTTATTTTATATTTGTTGTAGGCATGTATTGAAATTCCAAGAGTCTAGAAGGACCAGACTCAGGAGAGGAAAAATGTTGTTGAAGCAATTGGATGAAGGCATGTAAGGTGTTCATGAGATGAAAAGAACACCGAGGATGGTGTTCCTTTAAGAGGGGGGGCACTATAAGACCCTCGTTCCCCCGCCCCCCCCTCCTCCCCCCAATATTTAATAAATCATAATTATGATTGTCATGCAATGGCATGCAAATATTATAACTATGTTATTGTTTAATTGCAACTACCAACAACTGACTGTGGGGGTGAAGCCTTGAGTACTAACCATGAGACCACTAGAGGAAACCTAGAGAGGGGGTTCATTATGCCAAAATGACCCAAACTTCCTTGCTGAGATATTTTGGAATATTCAGACTTCTACTTAGTCCTGGTGACAAGGTATGTTGGTTAATGAGAAAAGGACTTGTGGTTGAGAAACCAACCACCTCAATGAATGGAGGTATGCGAAGACCTATCTAGGAGAATGGAAACAACCATCTAGGAGGTACCATTGAGTACCATATCACACACTTCCCAAGATGAACCTTGTGGAAATTGAGTGCCTTTTGATAGAAGATAGGGGACAGATCGAGAACCCTCCCTAGGATTTTTATGTGCAGGAGACACATGAGGAAGAGAGAGAAGTTTGATCCTCCAAAAGGGAAGAGGGGAGTCTTAGAAAAGAGATTTGGTCACAGGATTGGTCTGAGAACCCAAGAACCCATCATGAGTTGAGAGGCTACGAGCTTGATACCGGGAAGGCATCTGATAAACCTCAAAGAGGCCAGAGCTAGAAGAGAAATTTCTTGTGAGAGAACGCGTGAATAAGCGTAGAGGCTTCTTTGGTGATATCATGGCTTGGCACAGGGGTGGCCTGTAGTAGAAGTGACTGAGCATGAAAAGACTATGGTTGGATGGAAAGGAAAACACCCACAATCATTTGGCTGGCTACATCTTGTGAAAATATAAGTATCTCATATTGTAATATCCCTAAGTTGAACCCAATTGTAAATATAAATATGAATGTACATAAGCTGGTGAGTTGTTTGATATAATTTTATATGCACATTTCATGGAAAAGTGTGCGCATGTACTGCATAGTAAAATGAGGAAGTGTGCACATTCCAGGATACCACGCGCAGCATCTGAAGTGCACATGATGTTGTGGCTAGGGAACCTTTGTGTATATGACATGTTTTATAGGCTAGTGAGCCAGTTATTATAAGCTAGGATGCTTATGTTTTGATTAGGTTGGAGAGCCTAGATGTTAAAGTCCAGTGCGCCTATTTTTGTATATGTCTCATAATTAATATAAAATACATCGTTGTGCACAGACCAACCACGATAGAAGAGACGGGGGACTAAAATCCACTAGTTAGGGAAAGGGAGGGACAAAAGTTAAGGAAAAGGGCTAAGCTAGGGAGCTTAAGCCAAAAAAAGGAAATATTATATTAATATTTATTAAATCCTAAAGTATGGATAATCATTTTATCCTAAGTTCTAAAGTTTGGGACAAGTGGGCCAAAGTAGCTCCCAACATGACAAGTGTCAAGTTGGGGACATGCATACATATTGTGGGAACTTAGTTCATTTTCCAATCTTTTCCATCATTCCTTCCATCATTGAGTCATCCAGTCAATCATCCATGAACATGCACACATCCATTGAGTTATCTATTACATCTTCATGAATGCTCCTAAATTTGTATCGATAGCCATTTTCTGTTGGTGTATCTGTTTAGCTTGGGAGTTGGACTGAAGAAGCGGGTTGTTAGGCCCGTGGGATATTGAAGAGGTGGGTTCTCAAGATCGTGATAAATTCTCTGGGTGAGAGAATTGTTGGGGATTGATTTCCTGAAGGTGTTGAACTGCAACTACAGTGCTCTGAGACTTCTTGTCCGACCTGTTGCTTAAGCTCGAAAAGGAAGTGGGGCAATTGAAGGACTGTTGAGAAGAGAAGGGGCACACTTCCTAAGTGGGATAGATATGTGGGGAATGAGAGACTATAGGTTGTTAGTTTGAGTTGGCACCTGAGATGGAGTCTTTCCTATTGTCTATGAGCCTTTAGCCTGGTTAGGAATCCCTTTACCTAGGTGGAGTTTAGTCCCATCTCGGGGGTGACTCACTGTTGAGAGTGATGAACGATGTGGTCTAAGTCTGGGAGGTTCATGGAAGGTATGCATGCAGTTGGTGATATTATTACCAAGATAAGTGTCAATTGTGTGATAAATTTACATGCTGCATTGTTATTTACGCGCTTATTTTATGGGTTATCATATGTGTGGTTATAACTGTGTTTATTTTTATGGGCATTGTCTGTATATGCTACATGTATATGTTTACTGTTATTTCGGTGTGAACACGTGTATTTAGAGATGTATTTGTATGTTTACGTTTTATATATAATGTTTCCACAAGCGTTTTGTGTGTGTATATATTAATTGCATGCAGTTTGAAAAATTTATGTGGCATAGCTCAGTTGGATGCTTGGTATGTTACAGTATGTTCCGTAGAGAGAACAGTAAGAGTTCTCTGGTGTAGCGTGGCCTGACAAGAGATGGCCGGGGACGTTACAACATGGCATCAAAGCTTCAGTTTTCAACACTGAGCCTGGATGGGCCGAGAAAGTTGAGTTGAAGCAAAATGTCATAGAGGATTTATTTCAAAGTGGTCAAATTTCAGTTTGTAGAGCGTCCATGGTAAAAAGTAACAACAACTAGGCGAAATTTGGGAAAGCCCCAAATTCTGTTGTTAAATTCATGAGAAAATGGAGAAATTCGATGAAGTGATGAGATATTCTCGATTTAATAAATGTTCTAGCAAATTCGTATCTAGAATGGGTCGAATTTGAAGTTACAGTGAAGCCATGACAGATGGAGCAAGTTTAGTGGTTAAAATTCTCAATTCGCGAATTGATTTTGGATAAAGTCGTTCCAAAAATGTCAAATTACAACGATTTGTTGTTGCATAGGTTGAACTGGTGTTATCGGGGTGAAATTGAATGAATTTCATAGTTGCATAATGTCTATGGTAAATTGGGGAAAATGTTAAGCAAAAGCCCCAATTTCTGCAGTGGAATTCACAAGGAATTGATGCACATATAAATGATGTGCACAGGTGGGCACACTAAAATGTATAACGTGTAGTGAAACTCTTGTGATAGGTAAAATTCGGCACTGCGCGGCAAGATATTGGTGTGCTAGTGTGCGCGGTAAATTTTGGTGTCGCACGGAAAATTGTTAGTGTGCAGACATGCGGCTAAATTTCGGCACCGTGCGGAAAAATGTTGGTGTACAGAACCGCACAATAAATTTAGCATTGCGCAGTGTGCACACACATAATAATGACGCACATGGTGTGCGTAGTGTTGGCACAACGTAGTGGATTATGGTAGTTGTGCACGCAATGTGGGTAAATGTGGTTGCACGGAAATTTAGTGAATGGTGCGCGGTGGGGTGTACTAAACTTTGGCATGGTGCAGTGCGTCGAGTGAAATGTGCGCGGAATATTAGCGCGTGGTATAAAATAATAATAATAATAATAATATATTGCGTTCGGTGGATTTCAATGCACAGTCCCAAAACTGCGCGTGGTAGATATTGGCGCGCGACACAAAAGTAGTGCGCAGTTATTGGTGCAACAAAGGAGTGATACACAATAATTTTAAAGTGTGTGAAGCACACTTTAATTAGTGTGTGTTACACAATAATTTTAAAGTTGTTTCTGCGCATGATAAATATGGGTTACAGGTTGAAATTTGTGTGCACAAATTTGTTTGAAGGGTGAACAACAACAAAAAACCAATGATTTCCCACGATGTTTTATATCATTTGAAAGTCATCTTTTTGCAGCGCATTTTTTAGGCCCTCAAGAGCATTTTTAGCAACTCAAAAACCATGAGACAGAGGTGTACTAAAGGTAAACTATGTCTTTGCAACTCAAATAAAAGAGCTCGGAGAGAGATTTCTAATGGTTTAAATTGTTCGTCAAACAGAGCTTTTATGAGAAAGTTACAACACAAACAGTGAAGGGTAAATTTTAAGACCCATCTAACTTCAAAGAGCCATAACTTTATGCTTCGGAATCAGATTGAAGTGCAGGAGAAATCAATGGAAATTTATTGAGCCATGGAAGAAATTCCTAGAGTTCAATTAAATTTTTGGGCATGTTAAAATAATTTAATATGGAAAATAAGGCACCTGTAGCATTCCATACCAAAAACACAAATTGGCCTAGAACTTCAACAGGCTGTAACTAGAAGCAAAAAACCCATAAAGAGCTAAAAATTGGACAGAGAGTCCATAATATGTATATGAGAAAACCCAATTGATATCCTATGAAAATTCCAATGGATTAGGTGCAAAAATGCATATTTACAGTGAAGATTTGCGCCAAGTTGAAAAACGAACAGAAAACAATTAATGGGAAATTTGTAAATAACCATGACTTTCTACTCAAGACTCATAATTGAGCATGTGAGCAGGCGTTGGAAAGGTCTTGGACAACATAATATAATTATTCACCCAGAAAATTGATCTAGGCATTCAAATTTCCAGGAAATCAGAAGAAAGAATTATGATATATATTATTGAACCAGAATGGTTCATATTTTCATGAAATTGTTGAAATAGTTAGCCTGACAAAGTTTTGTTGGCTGCACATTTTGCAGAGTTAACAACAACTAGATCAAGATCATCTTAGATTCCAGAGTAATGGAAGAGGTACAAGGGAATTAAATCCAGTAAGATGAATTTAGAGGGATGGATGTCCATTTGGGCATTGAAGGAACAAACTCCAATGGACATGGAGAAGAAAGCAATGAAAACATGAATATGGCGAAGACCATTAAAAATTTGTAGAAGGATGTCAAAAGCCTTAAGGATGATAATGAAAGGCTTATGACAGCCAAGGAGCAACATGATGACTTCAACATGAAGTTATTGCAGAGCTTGAACATAATAGAAAAGAAATTGGATAAGGAGAGTGGATCGAGCAAATCAGGAAGTCACAAGTCTCATGATGAGAAAAGAAGAGCAAGAAGTGTTAGCAGACATCACCACCACTCCCCTAGGAGTTCCAATAAGAGAGAACATAGCAGCTCAAGTCCATCCCCTATCAGTAAGTATAATAGGTCTAGGGGGAATGAGCTACAAGGAAAAATGAACAAAATCAAACCTCCTAAATTTGATGGTGAGCACAAGAAGGATGGAGATGCAGAGACATGGTTGTTGGGCATAAGAAAGTATTTTCAATTGCATAATTATTCTTCTCATGCAGAAGGTAGAATTTCCATCTATCAACTCAAGGGAAAGGCATCCATGTGGTGGGATCATCTTGTGTAGGTGCAACACATCAAATAAAAAAGTGTTACTTGGAGGGAATTCATGAAGTATTTTGAGAAGAAATACTTGACTAAGAGATACTATGACAAGAAAATGAAAGATTTATTTGAACTCAAGCTTGGGAGTATGACCATTGATGAATATGAGAGAAGGTTTTTAGAACTGCTGAAGTATGTCTCTTTCATCAAGGATGAGACAGTTAAGATTCAAAGGTATTTGAGTGGATTACCATCCTTCATCAGTGAAAAAATACAGTATGATGATCCAAATACATTGGAGGAGACCATAAGGCGATCTAAATGCCTACATGATCAGCAGAAAGCAAGGCCAAATTTCCAAAAAGCTTGAGAAGACAAAAAGAAATTCAAGGTCGATCAAAGGAAGAAGGGATCTAAGCCACCGTTCTTCAGAAATAATCCATAGGGACATCAAACTCCAAGAGAGCCCAGAACGATTGAGACAGGGGGTCAAAGGCCAAGGCAACCACCTATTCAATGTTGGGGTTGTAAAGGGGATCACATGTTTAGAGATTGTCCTCATAGAGGTGAAAAAGGGAGGATTGTTCACAATGTATAGCAAGCTGAAACAATGGAGGGAATGGGCATAAATGTGTCAAGGATCTATGCAGCCCTGGAGCACAAGCAAGCAGAGTATCAGTCACATATGATTGAAGTGGAAGGTATGATCAACAACTAAACCATTTCTATTTTAATTGATTCAGGAACTAGTCATAGTTATATAGATCCTAAGATGGTGGAAAGTTTGAATTTTCCAAGAAGCAAGCATGGAAAATCTTGCTTGGTTCAGCTGGCTATAGGAGCCAAAAGAAAAATTAATGAGAGGTTTAAGTAATGTCTTATGGACATGAATGGACTGAACACCAGGGCATATTTGAGCATCTTTCATTTAGGTTCCTATGACTGCCTAATTGGGATGGAATGGTTGGACGAATGTCATGCCATCCTAGACTGTCATAAAAATAAATTTACTTTCTTGGATGAGGAAGGGACCCTAAGGAAAATGCAGGGAATTCCTAGGGCAGTAACCATCCAAGAAATTTTATCTTTGCAGCTGAAGAAATGTTACAGAAAAGAGTGTCAAATATTTGCAGCACATATGGAAGAGACACCTAAAGATAAGGTGTCAAACTTGGAAGATCATGCAATCCTGGAAGATTTTGAAGATGTGTTCAAGGAGGTACCAGGACCCCCAAAGAGAGATATTGATTTTTCTATAAATCTAATGCCTGGAGCAGCTCTAGTGTCAAAGACCCCTTACAGAATGAGTACGCCAGAGTTGAAAGAGTTGCAAATGCAGCTTGAAGAACTTTTGAAGAAGGGGTATATACGCCCAAGTGTGTCACCTTGGGGTGCCCCAGTCTTGTTTGTGAAGAAGAAAGATGGAACATTAAGATTGCACATTGATTTTAGACAGTTGAATAAAGTGATTGTTAAGAACATGTATCCTCTGCCAAGGATTGATGATCTTTTTGATCAATTGAAGGATGCAAAGATATTTTCAAAGATAGATATCAGGTCAAGATACCATCAAGTAAGGATTAAAGAAGAAGATATCATCAAGACCACCTTCATGACAAGGTATGGTCCTTATGAGTTCATAGTGGTTCCATTTGGTTTGTCAAATGCACCAGTTGTTTTGATGTGCTTAATGAATGGTGTTTTCTGAGAATATTTAGACAAGTTTGTCATTGTCTTTTTGGATGAAATTCTCATATACTCTAAGTCAGAAGAAGAGCATGAACATCATTTGAGGATGGTGTTTCAAGTATTAAGGGATAATTAGTTGTATGCCAAGTTGATAAAATGCTCATTTTGTAAGAAGCAAATTCATTATTTGGGGCATATCATTTCAAAGGATGGGATAACAGTGGATCCTGAGAAGATAGAAGCCATTAGAGAATGGTCAGTTACAAAGAATGTGACAAAGGTCATATCATTCATGGGCCTTGCAGGCTACTATAGGAGATTTATTGAAGGATTCTCAAAGATTGCACACTCAATCACTTCCTTGCAAAGAAAGGGTGTGAAGTTTCAGTGGACATTGGATTGTGAAAATAGTTTCCAACACTTGAAACAATTATTGACAAGTGCTTCAATACTAAGGATTGCAGACCCAAATGAAGATTTCATTGTATGCACAGATGCATGTAAAGAAGGAATTGGTGGAGTCCTTAGTCAAAATGGGTTTGTTATATGTTATGAATCAAGGAAGTCGAAGGAGCATGAAAGAAACTATGCCACTCATGACTTGGAGTTGGCAGCCATAGTGTATGCTTTGAGGAAATGGAGACACTACCTCATGGGGAAAAGGTTTGAGTTGAGAACAAAACATAATGGTTTGAAATATTTATTTGATCAACCAACTCTAAATGCTAGGCAAAACACATGGTTAGAATTTCTAAGCGAATATGACTTTGATATAAAGCATATCAAAGGGGGAGAGAACAAAGTGGTTGATGCACTCAACAGAAGAGTTCATGAATTACATGCTACAACCATTAGCATGTACCAATCATATTTGAAAGACATAATTATAGAGGCTACCAAATCAGATTTGCAATACAAGGAATTAGTGGCAAAATTACAACAAGGTATTTTGCAGCAGAAAATTGAAGAATACAAGCTAGATAATGATGAAATTCTCATGTACAAGGGCATAATTTATGTATCAAATTCTAATGAATTTAAAAATCTGATATTGGGAGAAATGCATAATGTACCTTATGTTGGGCACCCGGGATATCAGAAAACTATTGCAGTTGTCAAGAGCCAATATTTTTGGCCAGGCATGAAGAAAGAGGTTGTTGGTTTTATTGCCAAATGTTTGGAATGCCAAAAGGTAAAGGTTGAGAATAGACACCCAGTTGGTTTGCTACAACCATTGCCCATTCCTGAGTGGAAGTGGGAAGTTGCAACCATGGATTTCATTACCAAACTACCGAGAACAAACAAGCAACATTATTCTATCATGGTAGTGGTGGGTAAACTTACTAAGGCTGCCCATTTTATTCCAGTTAAGCTCACTCACAAGGCAGCCAATGTTGATGATGTTTATATGAGAGAAATTGCTAGATTACATGGCATACCTAAGACAATTGTGTTTGACAGAGATCCAAAATTTACCTCAAAATTTTGGAAGGGGTTATTTAGTGGTTTTGGAACAAATTTGAATTTTAGTACAGCTTATCATCCAAAATCAAATGGACAAACAGAGAGGGTGAACCAAGTGATTGAAGATATGTTCAGGATGTATGTGATGGATAAACCATCAAAATGGGAAGACTACCTGCACTTGGTACAATTTGCTTATAACAATGGGTACCAAGCATCTCTAAAGATGAGCCCATTTGAGGCACTTTATGGCAGGAAGTGCAACACACCAGTAAGCTGAGATAACCTAGAAGATAGAGCAGTGGTTGGGCCAGATTTGCTCAGGGAAATGTAGGATCAAATGATAAAAATAAAATAAAATTTAAAGGTTTCCCAAGACAGACAAAAAAATTATGTTGATAAGGGAATATCTCACAGGGAATTTAAAGTGGGTGATCATGTATTCTTGAAAGTGAAGGCCAACAAAAGTTCCCTGAAATTGGGAAATTGTTCAAAGTTGGCAGCTCGCTATTGTGGGCCATTTGAAATCCTAGAAAGGATTGGTCCAGTAGCTTATATGATTGCATTGTCTGCATCTATGTTTGTTCATAATGTATTCCATGTATCATTACTCAAGAAATATATACCTGATGCTAATCATGTTTTTGATTGGAATGTGATCCAGGTGGAGCAAGAAGGTGCTTTCCAAGTGCATCCGGTGCACATTCTAGACCGGAAAATCAAACAGCTCCAGAATCAATCCATAAGGCTTGTAAAGGTCCAATGGACCTTGTACGATCCCGAGGACACTACTTGGGAGCATGAGGATGCAATGCGAGCAGAATACCCACATCTTTTTGAGGATTGTTGAAATTTTGTTGTATGTGTGTACATGATGCACTGAGGACAGTGCATACAATAAGGGGAGGGGATTGTAATATCCCTAGGCTGAATCCAATTGTAAATATAAATATAAATGTACTTAAGCTGATGATTTGTTTGATATAATTTTGTATGCACATTTCATGGCATAGTGTGTGCATGTACTGCATAGTAAAATGAGGACGTGTGCACATTCCAGGATACCGCGCACAACATTTGAAGTGCACGCGATGTTGAGGCTAGGGAGCCTTTGTGTATATGACATGTTTTATAGGCTAGTGAGCCAATTATTATAAGCTAGGATGCTTATGTTTTCATTAGGTCGGAGAGCCTAGATGTTAAAGGCCAGTGCGCCTATTTTTGTATATGTCTCATGATTAATATAAAATACATTGTTGCGTGCAGACCGACCACGATAAAAGAGACGGGGGACTAAAATTCACTAGTTAGGGAAAGGGAGGGCCAAAAGTTAAGGAAAAGGGCTAAGCTAGGGAGCTTTAAAAAAAATAAAAAATATTATATTACTATTTCTTAAATCATAAAGTATGGATAATCATTTTATCCTAAGTTCTAAATTTGGGGACAAGTGGGGCAAAGTAGCTCCCAACATGACAAGTGTCAACTTGGGGACATGCATACATATTGTGGGAACTTAGTTCATTTTCCCATATTTTCCATCATTGAGTCATCCAGTCAATCATCCATGAGCATGCACACATCCATTGAGCTATCCTTTGTATCTTCATGATTGTACCTGAATTTGTATCCATAGACATTTTCTATTGGTGTATCTGTTTAGCTTGGGAGTTGGACTGAAGAAGCAAGTTGTCAAGCCCATGGGATATTGAAGAGGCGGGTTGTCATGCCTGTGAGAAATTCTATGGGTGATAGAATTGTTGGGGATTAATTTCTTGAAGGTGTTGAACTGCAACTATAGTGCTCTGAGACTTCTTGTCCGGCCTATTGCTGAAGCTCGGAAAGGAAGTGGGGCAACCGAAGGACTATTGAGTAGAGAAGGGGCACACTTCCTAGGTGGGACAGACATGCGGGGAATGAGAGACTGTAGGTTTTTAGTTTGAGGTTGCACCTGAGATGGAGTCTTTCCTGTTGTCTATGAGCCTTAGCTTGGATAGGAATCCCTTTACCCGGGTGGAGTTTAGTCCCAGCTCGGGGGTGACTCATTCTTGAGAGTGATGAACAATGTGGTCTAAGGCTGGGAGGTTCATGGAAGGTCTGCACGCAGTTGGTGACATTATTACCAAGACAAGTGTCAATTGTGTGATAAATTTACATGTTGCATTGTTATTTACGTTCTTATTTTATGGGTTATCATATGTGTGGTTATAACTGTGTTTATTTTTACGGGCATTGCCTATATATACTGCATGTATATGTTTACTGTTATTTCGGTGTGAATACATGTATTTATAGATGCATTCGTATGTTTAAATTTTATATATAATGCTTCCACAAGAGTTTTGTATGCGTATATATTAATTGCATGCAGTTCGAAAAATTTATGTGGCATAGCTCAGTTGGATGTTGGGTATGTTATAGTATGTTTCGCAGAGAGAACAATAAGAGTTCTCTGGTGTAGCGTGGCTCGGCAAGAGATGGTCAGGGATGTTACACATATACTCTGTGTAATAGAATTAATGGTATGGCTAGATGCCTTTGATTGTTTGTAATTGTGTATACCTGGTCAATGGTGTTGATATTGTTCTATTGGAAGTTATTGTAGTTGTATAATAATATGTATGAATTGAATTGCATGTGTATTGTGTGTATGAGAAGGAGGACCTTGTGTTTTATCGTAATGGATTAAAGGAATAGTATAATCGATTTCATCTTTTGAATAGAATTTTTAGATATATCGATATGTTTGTGCCTCTTGGGTGCATAGAAAAGTATTGTTATAGTGTGATACCTATGAAAAACAAATAGGCTTATAGAATAATAATGCAAGATACCCCTAGGAGGAATGGACAGTGTGTCCTAAGACATGCATGGGAATGTCTCAGTTCCTGAGAGAGGCCTCTAGGGGGTTGAAAGTGTCTCAACTCTTCTGTGGAATCCCCTTTCTTGGTATAGGTAGTTCGTAGGATGTGAATCTCCACCTAAAATGGTGAAGTAGGAATGCCTTTGTAGTTTTTTGAAGCAAGGAGAGAGCTCTTAAAGGCATAGTAAGACCTTAGAAAATACTTATAATTTTTTTTTGAATGGCTAAGTCCATATATGGACTGATGCTATGTATAAAACCCATGTTTTTCATCCTGAAGGAATCACACTCGTTGGATCGGCTTAGCAAATAGATACCGACCCTTCATCAGAGTAGGATATGATGTATGGAGAGTTGTATTTTGAGTCAATGATAGTCGTTGACCCATCGAAGCATGGAGGTAGAATATATACCACTGTTGTATCTAGTTGTCATTATATCAGGGTGAAATACATTGAAAAGAGTTGTTTGGAGTGGACTTTCACAGGGAAATTTCAAGCGGTCACAAATAAAAACTTTGAAGGAGAAACTATGAGGTTGAGTATAGACCGTAGATATGTAATAAGGAAAGTTTAACCTTAGCCTTTGATCATCGGGGTGTCCCACTTGGCAGGTCAAGGTGGAAGAGTGAGA
>SNQJ01S0258623.1:0-12376 GCA_010110895.2 Picea sitchensis | reverse complement strand
AAAATGCCACACCCTCAACCATACACCATCCTTTGGTTGAGCCAGGGACAAGACCTTCGTGTCAGCCAACAATGTCGCATGTCCTATTGCATCAAGCCCTTCAAAGATGAGGTATTGTGTGATGTTTCCCCACTTGAATTTTGTGATGTTCTTTAGGATAACATTATATGTGGAAGCATCATGTTGTTTATGGGTCATGGCCCTATAGTGTCATTGTTATTTTGGGAGTTCATCCATACAAGGTACCAGAGGTAGTTCTGACTACTGTAATTTCATTGATCTCAACAAAACAATGTCGAAAGGTAATCTCTCAAACTGAATTTTTTTTCCTCTTCATGGTCTAGTTAGAAAATGAATGAAAGGTCATTGTGACTGTCACAACCTCTGCAAAGGATCTCTTTACACAACAGAAGCAAGTGGTCAAGTTTGTAGCAGAATATAAAGACATCTTCACTTCTCCTACAGGGGTTCCTCTACACTCTCAGGTCAAACATTCTATTGACTTGATACCTGGCTTTCCCTTACCCAATGGTTCGATATACAGGTGCTCCCTTACGAAGAATGAGGAAATAAAGTGTCAGATTCATGAGCTCATTCGCAAGGGCCACATTCGACCTAGCTCGTTGCCTTGTGGGAGCCAAATTGTGTTAGTACATAAGAAGGATGAGACATGTAAACTTTGTATTGATTATAGAGCCTTGAACAAGATCATTGTCAAGAACCAATACCCAATCCCTCATATTGATGATCTTCTTGATCAACTTAAGGGTGCCAAGTTATTTAGTAAGATTGATCTAAAATTTGGCTACCACCAGGTTCCGATAGAACAAATCGATGTATGGAAAACATCCTTCAAATACAAATAAGGCTTTTTTGAATGGTTGGTCATTCCTTTTGGCTTAACTAAAGATCCAACGACATTCATGAGGATTATGGATGATATCTTGCGACCGTTTACAAACTCTTTTGTGCTCGTATATTTGGATGACATCCTCATATTTAGACAGACTTGGACTGAACATATACAACACATCCACAAGTAGGGAAAGAGAGCAACACATCCAGACTTGAGCACCCTGCAACATCACAAGCTATACACCAATTTGGAGAAATTCTCATTCAACATGCAACAAATTCAATACTTGGGATACATTGTGGATGAACATAAGGTGCATGTGGACTCGACCAATATCCAAGTCATCCATGACTGGCCAACCCATAAGACTATGACAGAGCTCTGCAACTTCTTGGGCCTTGCCAACTTCTATTGTAGGCTCGTGTTGGGATTCTCTCATATCACTTGGCCCTGAAGTCAAGTGATCAAGGGTGGAGCTAAAGCCATTTTTTCCTAGTTCTAGTCACAACAGAAAGCATTTCAGGATCTAAAACATCACCTCTACTCTGCACCAGTCGTCAAGCTAGCAGACCTACAACAACCATTTGAGATTGAGACAGATTCCTTTGACTATTCTATCGGTGCGGTCCTCCCCCAATAGGGACATCCTATGGCCTATCATAGTGAAACTTTGTTTGATGTTGTTCATATATATCCAACCTACGACAAATATATGTGCTCCATTATGCAGGCATGTCGATAGTGGAAGCATTATATTATGGGAAATGACACAATCATCCACACTGATCACAAACTTCTACAATTCATGCAAACACAAACAAAGTTACAGAATGACTGCCATCAGAAGTGGTCCACATACATCCAACAATTCCAATTGAATATCAAGTACAAGAAGGGAAACACCAACCATGTTGCATACTGCCTTCGTAGACCCCCAATTGTGGCACTAACCACATTTCTTAACTCATGTGGGCATGAGACCTCCAGGTGGCCACACTTATACAACAATGACTATGACTTCATTGCTACATATCAGACATTGAGCATAGGCAAACCGGTTCCAAACTTCCATCTCTAGGATGGACTGTTGGGCCACCTCTTTGTTCCTTCAAGTGAGCATGCATATATGATTTGGGAATCTCATTACATAGTAATGGATTCCCCACCGTCATATTTCTAGCCAACATCCTTTATAGTTCCAACTTCTTCCCATACAAAAGCAAAGCTCGCCCCACATACCTTTGATTTCGAGTACCTGAGCCAATTTACCTTTTATATATCGCTCAAGGTTGCGACCTAGTAGATATAGCCCCCTCACCTAGAGAAAAATAAGCAAGGGTGCCATTTAGGATCCCTTATTAATAGGAAGGAAGGCAAGATGGGTGGTTTCGGTCGAGATCGACAATTTACCGTGTCTCAGTCTCACCCGCAGTGGATCGAGATCTAGGTTGTGGGTGGGAGTAAATATTTTAAACTTGTTTCAAAATAGGCACAGTTGGGTGGCAGGACACATTGGTGTGGAAAAAATAGTGGCAATACTACAAAAGTATTTTTGTTGGCCGAAGCTTCGATAAGATGTCAACAAGTATATCCGATCATGCACTACTTGTGCCATTGCCAAACCTGCCATTAAGAAATAGGGGCTATACACCCCTATGTCTACTCTTAATAGGCCTTGGGAGTCCATCTCCATGGATTACATGTTTGGTCTACCTTCAACCAAGCATGGTAATGACTATGTCTTCGTGGTTATTGATCGATTCTCCAAGATGGCAATTTTGATACCCTGCAAGAAGAGCATCACAACCAAGGCCATTACTCAACTCTTCTTCGAGCATGTTTGGGTTCATTTCGGGCTACCACAGACTATAATTTCATATCGTGATAATAGGTTCTTGAGTACATTTTGGTCCAGTCTGTGGTCATTGATGGACACCAAGAACACCAAATCAACTTCCTTCCACCCCCAAACTTATGGACAGACGAAGGTAGTCAACATAATAATTGTGCATATCCTGAGAATTTACAACTCCAAACATCCCCGCACATGGGATGAGAGTCTTTCTTATGTTCAACATAGCTACAATTGAGCCCTTCATAGATCTATTGGCTACAACACTTTCCAGGTGTGCTAAGGGTTCCATCCATTGGTCCCGATTGACATAGATTTTCCCATTGCATCCACATAGGAAGAATCCATCCATGCTAAAACTAAGGCTGATAAGGAAACCAAATTTGTTGAAAGGATTCAAAAAACATGCCAACATTTCCATGACATCTTGCAAAAATCCAATGCCAAGTATAAACAACGACATGACCAACATCATGTTCCACACAGGTTTCAGGATGGTGATGAGGTCTAGTTACATTTCAAGAAAGAGCACTTTGCAGGACCCCATCGCAAGATTCACCCACTTCGATATGGTCCTTACACCATCACGAAGGCTAGAGGTGAGAATGCTTTTGAATTAAGTATTCCTTCATTCCTTGGCATGCATCTAGTCTCTAATGTGGAGCTCCTTCACCCATATTTTCCACCTGTACTAGACACCTTAAAGGTAGCCAAGCACTTGGCCACTATAGAACTCAACCCTGAATGTCTTGATCATGCTACAATTGATTGCATAATGGATACACAGATGAAAGACACCTGCCAATAGAACATACAACTCTACCCAGTCGTCAAAGCATGACAACTTCTTCACCAAGGCAAGTGGCTCACCAAGATCCAAATTCAACAAAAGTTTCTCCATGTGATGAGGGAACTTGACACAATGGAGACCATTGCTTTCTAAGGGGGAGGATTGATCCAGGTGGATATTGGTGGTCGCCCACCTCTTCCATTGACTCAACGATTCTCTACCTTCTTGGTAGTTTTTCTATGGTTTTTTGGGTCCCAAACTTCTGGAGCCGTTTTGAGGCCCTAAACAACATTTTTTGGAGATTCAGAGGGCAAGGAGTTGTGATAGCATTCCTTGGCCCCAACCAAAAGTTGTAATCTTGGATAGTTCTTTCCTACTAGCTATTGTGTGCCACAAACATAGATTTTATGCAAATGTTGCACCCCCGAGAAGTTGATGTATCAACTAACCACGTCGGGGCCCACAATACTTTTGGTGTTTCATCTTCCAAGGTTAGGGTTTTGATGTTTAGGGTTTTTTCCTCTTGTCTTTTAGGCTTTATGATGAAAGGACCTTTTTCGGCCTCTTTGTAATCAATTTTTTGTAAATGAGCGTAGTCGACATCTCTTTCTCTTTATAGATAAGCTACCACCAATCTAGCCAGTTTGTGTTTTACATTTTTCTGTTATTTTATTCATTAATAAAAGTTGGGTTTCACTGTATTTATGTGTTCTCTGTTATCTTTCTATGTATGTCTCATTTCCTTTTCAATACAATTTGGATCAAAGAGGAATAAGAGCAAGTGTAGTCGATTACTTCATCAAGGAAATGTTTAGCATTAGACATTAATTGGAATTAAATGTCAATTTAAATGTAAAGCAATGTTACCAAAAATTACATTAACAATCGCAAAATAAAAGATCAAATATATCATCCAATTACAATGTGGAAAGACCAATTAATAAATAATTTGAAACATAATATTTTTGCAAAACTTTAATAACAATGCACATATGAACTCAATCAGTTGCAAACTAATAGGCAGTAGATGAGGCACTAAATGCAATATACAGTGCCTTCAACATGTATAATAATAAGAGTCATAAAGGAAAATGAGATTCACTCCTAACTATGGAGAAAACCTTCTACTAGCTAAAACAATCACCTAAATACACTCACGAGTTATAGGTTGACATATTGACAAAAACCCAAACTCCTACTTTAAACATTTTCACATAGGTCATTATTGAAAAAACCCCAATCCCTATGTAGACGTAGTTGTGCCAAGTTGCATGAAGATTTTAAGTATTGGTGGGACATAATTGCAAAATCTTGTGATTAAATAAATGGTTCGGTAAACTTGACAATGACGTTCTTCCAAATATTCTCCAAAAGTGGAAAACACTGATATTTTGGTTTCTCATCATATTAAAAGAAGCTCTTCTATGTGATGGTTGCTTTAATGTGACCGTGATGATGGTTGCTTTAATGTGACCGTGATGGTGGGACTTGGTTCAAGATATTCTCATGGTCTCTTATTTTTAAAAATATTTTAAGTAATGTATCTATATGCTTTACCATAATAGAAGCTTCACATGATATATATGCTTTACCATACTACAATGGTCTAACATTTCATGATATGTGTTTATTATTTTTAATTGCCCTCCAACCAATGCTTTGCCTATGTTTATAATTTTTTATATAATATTTTTTTAATTTAAAATAAAAAATAAAAAAAACAAAAACTATGATTTAATTAATATTATAAATTTTTATATAATAATTTTTTTAATTTAAAATAAAAAATAAAGAT
Organism: Picea sitchensis; assembly: GCA_010110895.2. Classification (NCBI taxonomy): domain Eukaryota; kingdom Viridiplantae; phylum Streptophyta; class Pinopsida; order Pinales; family Pinaceae; genus Picea; species Picea sitchensis. The sequence goes on along the minus strand of SNQJ01S0258623.1, from coordinate 7,083 downwards.
TGTAATTCAATGATGAGTATGCAAATATTTTAAATCATTCCTAACAACTCCAAAGCTCTTAACATATATTTAATATTATATTAAATCTAATTCATTTTTGATAAACAAATTAATTTTAATAATTCACAATGTGTGACTTTTTGCCAAAATGGGGCCTTCATTGATATTACTTATAGAAATGAGATTGTGGTTCAATAATTAATATGGTGGTATTTCAAATCAATCATTATTTCCAAACCTTTTGAAAAAGCAATTATATAATGAGATTGTGGTTTAATGATGAGTATGGTGTTATTTCAAATCAATCATTTTATTTTCAAATTTTTGGAAAAATATATGCTTAGTGTCATATTAAAGTTAATTTTGAAAAATGTTTTTTTTTTTTAATTAATTTAAAAAAGATGTGTTAGGAAAATAATACATTTATAAGTTTAACTAAATAATTTAATATATTTTTTATAAATTACCGACAAAGTTTGTGGGGACACTATATTAATGATGTTACATTAAAAATATTGAAACAACAAACTAACCACATAAAACCTTAGTTGTCATTCCATGTAGGGAGACTAGTAATAACTTGGGACATATATAAAAGGCTAAGCTAGGCCATATATCATAGATCTGGCCACTACAAGACACAATATCGCCATCATGAGTTGCCACTGTTGATTTTGGTGGATATCGTGGCCACCCACCTCTTCCATTGACTCAACATGGTTTTCCATCTTGGTAGTTTGGTGAAGGTGCCTCGACCGCCATCGGTGGTCGTTGAAGGATTTGGGCAAAGTTGTCCATCATCTCGTTCCTCTATTGCGTGAGGGATTCCTTAAGTAATATCTTGATAGGACCTCCTGCTCCATCATCTCTCTTTTCCCCCGCCATGGGAGGCCGCTTGGGCTGGTGAGAGTGGTCATATTTGAGTGAAACTAGCTCGAGACCCAACTCTCTATACATTGACCATGTTGGGGACATGCACCGAGGAAACAACAAGGATCATATTTCTTTGATACCACTGATCCATATTGTATAGGGAACTAAATGAAACACACAAAAATATATATCAGAGAGCATAATAATACAATGAAAACCCAACTTCTTTTATGATAAAATAGCAGAACACTGTAGAACACAAACTAGCTAGAATGGTGGTAGCTTATCTCTTAAGAGAGAGAGATGTTGGCTACACTCATTTGCAAAAGATAATACAAGAGGCCAAATGAATAGCCTTTTCACATAAAGTAAGAACCCTAAAGGTCCTAAACCCCAACCCTAGTAGGCAAAGTTCCAAAAGGTGTTTTTGGGCCCAAGGTGGTTAGTTTCTACATCAACTCCCCAGGGGCACAACTTTTGCATACAATCTCCATTTGGGGTACATAGTCACTTGTTGGAAAGTTCTAACTTAGGACTACAATGTTGTGCATGACCTAAACTTGTCAAACTCAAGCATAGGTCTGTGAATTTCCTAGAAAACATTGTTTAGGGCCTTAAAATGGCCCTAAAAATTTAGGACCCAGAATATCATAAAAAATCATAACAAAACTACCAAGATAGAGAACCATGTTGAGTTAGTGGAAGGGGTGGGTGGCCACCGATATCTACCTAGATCAACTGGACCCCAAAAGCAAATCGACCTTACCAAACCTAGTTAGATGAACCTATTCCATGAGAAATCCCTCAATTGACCATTAGTGGCATGCCATGAATCAATATAAATATGGAGAATGAAACCTTGACCATAAAAGTCACATGTTGCAACTTAGATTCACAAATCTATAGATCAAACTTCAAACATAAGCAATATGTTGGACACACCATTGAATATAGTCGCCAAACCAACACAACCAAGCTTCTATGCACACACAATAGTAGGCCCACAACTATATTCAACACCAACATAAGTAGGGAGAAACCTACAATAGAGCATGGGCCACAAATGGTTTCCATCATCATACAAAATCACTCACAAAACCCGTGCATGTTTCCATAAGCATATGTCATAAGGGGCAACATAATGAAGCCACACAAACCACAAGCCATCTAAGGGAACCACACCATACACCTAAATCACATAGAACAAAGAACCATGAAGAGAATCACCATCGAAACCTACATTGCCCAACACAAGCATACCACACTATCTTCCATAACCGCTTTGACTCCACACTCTGTCACCACCCATGAACCTCCTCACCATGTTCACTCATCGCCTTACATTCTTTTACATTTAAGAGGTGAAACTCTAAAATTGAAGTTCATGTTCCAAGAGTGGAGTAGGGTGATAGGTGAAAGACACATCTCCATCTTGAAGCTCCATCCAATTAATAATTCCATATTAACATTAATTTACTTAAAATTTTAATATTTTAATAGCTCCATCCAATTAATAACTCCATATTAACATTAATTTACTTAAAATTTTAATATTTTAATAAATATAACTTTTTTTTCAAATAAATAGAACTTTCGCTCATTCAAAAAAAAATTCAAAGTAAGTATACTTTGAGTTTTTTTTATTAACATTATTTATGACACTTATATATATTTGGATGGAACGTGTCATCTAAAACTTTTATTAATATCAATATTTTGGTGTTGCTAGCAAGCCCCACCACACATAATTGAATGTATTGAAGATTCACAATCAAGTATTCTCTCACAACCTTAGTGGATGTAAGGATTAGCTTGCAACTCAAGAAAATGCATGTGTTACATGGTGGTAATCATAACTTTCCGTTATTGGTTCTCAAGTCCGACAGCAACATTGGATCAGAAATAAAATTATAAAATTAAATAAGTAATGCATTTACATGTTTCATGTTACCTTAATTTACATGTTCGCTCAAGCTAAACAACAATAATCCAAAATTAAAAGAAATGTAATAATAAATATGAATTTGTGATTAAATAATAAAATGTTTGCAGTTTATTGATATTTTTTTTAAATGGTTGTTGTCATTTTTATGGGTTGGAAGTTAAGTGAGTTACCTCATTTTTTGGGTTGGAAGTTAAGTCTTTCTGTAATGATCTGGATGTAAGTTGTTTGGAAGTTTTATGCCTCTCCTAACTGATGTTTATCTGTTTATGTATACGAGAACTTTTTGTATTTCTGTATTTTGGGGTTTTTTTTGGAAGTTGATTCTAGTTTGTTATAAACTGTAATATTTTTATATATTTTAATATAAAATAGAGTTTTTTTTTTGAAAAATAAAATAAAATGTTTTTAATATAAATTTTATAGTTAGTTTAAAAGTTTTATTAAATGAATCTTTTAACAAATATTTTTTAAGATATTTACATAAGAAATTGTTAAATCTACAAATTTGAGTGATTGTTTTAATATAATCTAAATACACCAGAAATTTTTCAACATACTTAATCCTCATTATAAATTTTAACTCACCTAAAAAACCTCAACTTCATACTTCATATATAGTAGATATAATATTTTATTTTTGTGGTGTCAACTTCATATATAGTAGATATAATATTTTATTTTTGTGGTGACTAGCAATTTTAATATAGTAGATATATTATTTTATTTTTCTGGTAACTAGCAATTATCCAGAGTGAAAGTGCTAGCCATGTTACATTCTTGTACTTGGACACCTTCAACTACCACTGTCATGATCACAACTACCTCTCGTGCGAAGGGATAAATTTGAATAAAAATGGCAAGATTCACTCAGATCTGACATAAGAAGCTTGTCTCCATAATCATAGCAAGGTCAATTAAGCCGCCATAAGAACAAGAACACAGGAGGGGATTAATAAGTAAAAAAAAAATTATGGGTATCCTACCTGACACAACGAGGTTAGATGCCCTAAAATCACAACCAGTTGATTAATAAGACAAAAAAAAATTAAGAGTATCCTAGCTCACAATGAGGTTGAATGGTGTCTCGGAAGATTCGATGCTTTGTCGGAAGGGAATATGATAATACCAATAACGATATTCATGCTTCCTCATTGCACATTTTGTGGCCACAAGTCAATTTCTTAGCGACCCCTAGTGCCTCCCCATCTGCACTTGATGAGGAATAAAATTTTGTATTAAGAAAAGTAAAGCTTTGTATAACAAATGGGTCCATCAACCTTCACAGGCATTAGTAGCCCAAATGGACGAGGACCGGAAGAGATTAGATTAATAGAACAAGGTAGGCAGTCTTTCAATTCTGTGAGTTGAGGCAATTGAAGAAGCAATGTACAATCCATATAGTAATGTGGAGAAGATTCACCACAGAGAAGGAAGGTGGGCTATCACTGTTTTCCCAGCGTTGGGCTGTCAATCATAAAATTAAGATGAGCCGTGGAAGTGGTTGAGGAGCAATGATCAATTGGGTTTTTGGATCCACAGATCTGGATTTCCCAGAGTTGGGCTGTCAAGCATAAAAGGAAAGAGGAGCAGTGCAAGTGGTTGAGGAGCTGTGATCAGTTGGGTTTCTGGATCCACAGATTTTGAATTATTTGATTTTGGCTTGTATTGCTTACTTAAAGAGGGCTAGGCTGCCTGCATTGTTGGCATCGGTTCAAGCATTGCTTCTAACAACTGAAAGCCATTCAGATCTGCTCCACTTTAGTCTCAAGTAACTCCTTTGAGCCTTTGTGGAATCACTAAGCTTGCTGGTGCCATTTTGTGATTGCAACAATGGGTGTCGACGTGAGGCAGATTGCAGGAGCTATCTTGACACTGTCAATGTTTGTAATGCTGGGGAACATGATCAAGAAGGATCACTTCTCTGATACCACTGCAACTCTTGAGGTAGGAGCTTGTCTTCTCGAGCTCTTATTGCATGCGATTGTACTTGATTCAGGAATCGATGGCTTGTGTTTCTTTCCAAAGGTTTTAGTAACCGAGTGTGATTGTTTGTATGGTTTGTGATTGAAAGGTGAATTATTCAAATGGTCCAGCGCCTTCAGAAGATGCAGCCTATGCTACTTCTAAGGGAGTTATTACCAAGGAAAAGGAACCCAACAATCTGTGGAGAACAACTGAACCCGCACTGAATCCATGTTGGGACGACAAAATCACAAGTGAGTGTTTAAGTCGGTGGTTCACACACACACACATTGAATGTAATGTATTTTGGGCTGTGCTTACAACAATTTACAGATAGTATATTTGATGAATTTGAGAACCTCTGATTGGACTAAGGTTAGATCCCCAACAACTGGTTATGTTAAACTCAATTTCAGACTTGGTGCATCCAATGAGCCATTGGCTTGCTATTTCAGAGTCTTAGTTTAAGATAACCACAAATGGGAATCCACCTTATGTCAAGCTGCACCCAATTTCTTGACGACTCTTTTTTTTTTTCCTTTTCTCCTCTCCCATTTTTTTGTTATGTTTCTGCGTGAAAAAGAGGATGGATGAAAAATGACATAATTTGGTGGGCCAAACAGAAAGCACGGAGAAGAGTGCGGGGTTTGTGCAATTTAGGTTGTCAAATGGCCCTCATTATCATGTTTCACAGGTACGGCATCTTTTCCATACTGCTTTTTGACCTACAAAACGTTAAACTTGGAGAGTTTTCTTTCACATGTTCATATTTATGAAAATGTATTGTTTCATCACCAACTCCAATTGCCCTTCCTCTTCATATTCTGATAACGATCACCTGGTTCAGTCCAAGTTTTCTTTCACATGTTTATATTTATGAAAATGTATTGTTTCTTTAACAACTCCAATTGCCTTTCCTCCTCATACTCTGATAACGATCACCTGGTTCAGATTGAGCAAACTTTTGGGATGATGGATATTGAGTTGCTTGGAAGCTCTTCAGTCATCATGATTAATCATTTCTTTATGCTGGATTCTATAAAATAGTTGTGTGCCTGCCTGTTAGGACTAATTCATCTGACATGGAGTACCGAGCATTAGTCTCCTTTATGAAGTAAATGCAATGCAGCAAGTCCAAGCTGTCGAGAATGATACATGCCTAGATTCACGGTTGCCAAGTACATCCATGGCATTAGGGTGTATCTTATCTGTTTAACTTAACTAGATCCCTAGGATTGGGATTTTGATCTGTGGTCAGTGATTGCCACTCATGAACCGCTACGCCAAAATTACTTTATCCTTATTTTCTAACACAATAATACAAAGTTCAAACTGGGTTATGTACGACTGAGCCCCCATTGCTAAAAGTTCAAATAAATTTTGCCACTGTTGATTGCTAGTGTAGAGGAAGAGGGGTGGCAGAGTATTTGACATCAGATCAAGCCTATTGTAATCAAGAAATTTAAGGACTTGATTACAACAAGCGCCTATGTACAGGTGCTATCTTGGGGCTAAAATAATATGAGTTACAAAACCACTCTGCATTTAATCAAGTTTGTGTAATGAAATAACAAACAATATTGGTTGAAATGAAATCACTAATTTATACAAAAAATTTCAAGACAATGGGGATTTTAATCACTATGAAATCTACAATTCTCATTCAGATCTGACACCTAGCGTGCAAAATGAGAAAGTAAGGGAGCATCAACAAATGTTATGTCACAATTTTGAATCCTTAGTAATGTTGTAGCAGCCAGCAAGCAAGAACCATGTAGAAGAGTGCCACCACAACCATGCCAAGAGCCAAATGCACCTACATGTTGGGTGAGGAAAGGTGCAAATGCCAATGTTTTGTGAGGAATTTGTGATATTGTGCCATGGTAGCAGGTCGAAAGCAACCACAACAATCTCATGCATTGGAATTAGAGGACACAAATAACTTCAACCTTCAATGTAAGGTTAGAACTGCCCCAAAAGGTTTCATGGAGCAAGAATTAAGATTAAGAGAAGAAGTTCATGGGCCAACCCGAAAAGATATCCTGTAATTACATAGTTGTAATGTCTTGAAGGTCTCTTGTGACGAGAATCTCTAAGTGGAAGTAATGAAAGGGTTCTTCTCTTTATATATGATTATTAGAATTTAGGAGTGTGCCATCTCAGAGGGTTTGCATAATCCCATTGTCAAATGCATTCTATAGCATGCAATAGAGGCAAGGTTGCTTGAGCCTATGGAGAGATGCAACTCAGTATTTGTGAAGGAAAAATGAAGGGTTGATCCAGATTGCACCACAAGGTAGGGC
>SNQJ01S0258622.1:5810-18186 GCA_010110895.2 Picea sitchensis | reverse complement strand
TGTTTAACCAATCTTGGAGAGCACTGTCTATTTGTTTACCATTTTGATGTCTGAATGCTATTAGCTGAATTGAGTTATCCCATTGATCCACCTTTACAAATACAAAAACATCCATTTCTTAAGTTACCAAACATACTTAGCCTATAACCCTAAGTAGTTTCTTGGAGTGATAACACCAGGGATGGTGGTGGTGGTGGTGACAATTGTGGGGGGAAATCCCCCCACACCTCCCCGTTAGGGAATGGGGTCCAAGCACGGTTGAAACAAACCTATGAATCAAGAAGATAATCAGGATCCAAAACCAACATTGACTTTTGATGGTCCTTATATGTCGTGTTCACTTTCTTATTCTTTTATAGCAGTTGCAATCTACCTCTGGGTTGTCAACCCCTCTTCCCATGAAATAAGGTGTTAGCACTCTGTAAATTTGTTTGGATGATAAAACAAATGACATAGGTAACCTACAAACCACTTTAGAGCTGGGTACTAACCTACTCATCTCAAAGAGGGCTCTCTCTTGTCACTTGGTCTCTAAAAGATAAGGTCTCTTTAATGAATCAATGGCTAGGTTTTGTTGCTTTGAAAGAGGGTTTTATAGTTTGTTGTCAAGGAAGGGGAGGGACACTTAGGGATATGGAGTCAAATTTATGAAAACAAATGGAAGCACTGAATGGTAGGTAGAACTTTCCATAGGATAAAGGCTAAATGAGGCGATGAATCTGAGTTATAAATTGTAATTTGCAGAGTGTAAGAAGAAGGGGAAAACATATAACTGCATCAGAGCATTAAATAAAATGAATTCTAACTTAGTTAGGAAGAACTTAACACAATTTAAATTGCTTATGTCGAGAGCATCACAAGATGAATTCTGGGCCTTTAACTATCCAATTTAAACAGAAGACAGTGAAAATGAAATCAAGAACACAAGATATACATATGAAGAAAGAAGACAAATCTCAGACCACCACCATTAGAATATTTTCGTGGAAAATTCAGGACATCTGCATGTGCATTCTATTCAACTTCAGAAAATTACATTCAAGTTCCAAATAGCTAAAATCGTGCCCTTGCACTTCTGCCAAGAACTAATACATTTGGAACTCCTAATATTTATACAAGCTAAGTTCCTTCGATTTGAAACCGATTACAATGATGAGAAAGAAACATTTTGGTTTTGAAACCGATTACAATGATAAGTAGGAAAACATTTCGGTTTTCAAACCGATACAATGATAAGTAAGAAAACGTTTCGGTATTGAAACCGATTACAATGATAAAAAAGAAACGTTTCTTGATCCAGATTCTGGCTCCTCTAGTGTTTCAGTCCTTTTCTTTTCCCTCTGACTCTGTCTTGATCCTCCATGTGATTCTCTGCCTTTCATTGACATCTGGACATCATTTACTGGGCCCTGGAAAATTGCATTTTGTCCTACCCAGTTAGACTATTTCCTTCCATTGCAAGTCATAAGGAATATCATAATCTATCATTTCCTTTATCAGAATCTCTAGGTCAATGCAAGAAGCATATGACATGACTGGAAGTACAAGCTTGACTGCTTTGAACTGATTCATAATTTCAAAGTCTATAATTAGATGCTCAACTAGAGTAGCTCCTTTCAGATTTTCCTCCAGGGTTTCAAACTTAGAATGATCCATTTTTCACCGAGTCAAATGAGAGTTGTATTCTTCCTGATCATGCAATTTTCCCTTGGCATCCCAAAATGGTGGAAGACTTTTGGTAAACAATTCTTCAAATAAATTTTTGAACTCCTGCACACTCTGTTCCATCTGTGTTGCTTTAGTTTTGACTTATTTCAACATGTTATGTTTAGCAATAACCCTCCTGACACAGATAATCAATGTAGTTCTGCCTTTAACTCCAATAGTCTGAAGGTCTGCAGTAGGAACATAATTGAGTATATTTATGGCGTTCTGGGCCCATTCTGATGGTTTCTTTGCTAGAGTTTCATTCATAACAGTGCACCTATTTTTGGCTGTAATGGATATGCTGTCTTTATCATTAATGAAATTAAAATGTGATCTAAATTTGGCATCTTCAACAACTATAGAGTCCCAGATGATATGCTTGGCCCCATGCAACATACCTTTGCCTCTTAACCTTACCTTCAATTTATTTATTCTCTCTTGCAATACTTCATTCTCCTTTTGAAATTGAGCTATCCTTTCATCCTTTGCATGCAATTCCTGCTTCAATTTCTCTATGCTTCCTTTCATCCCTTTGTTTTCTCCTTCTTTCAAGCTAACTTGTGACATAGCCTGGACAAGTCCTTCAATGTCTGACCCAGTTTCTATAGTAGGAGCTGAAACCATTGCCTTATTTAGTAATTCTATATTCTCTTGTGACCATTTTACTTTTTCTTGTTCTAGCTGCAACACCCTAGCCTTGTAGTCCAGTGTATCTTGACAAAGTATTTCCTTTTCCTGTTCTAGAGCAACCAATTCTGTTGTTTGTGGATGCTATGTAGCAAGAATTTTCAATTTCTTCTTCAAACTTTGAATTAATTTGTCTTTCTCATCCAATGAAGATTTCAACCCTTGGGGTCCTTCAGACTCCAACCTCTTGACTTGAGTCTACCAAGCTCTGCTAGATGCCTTTTCCTGCCTCAACTATCCTTCCAATTTTATTGCATAAGATGATAGTTTTGAATTCTTTAAATTTAAGCTCAAGTAATCAGAATATAGCATGTCGCTAGTGTGTTTGTGGAATTTGACCTTGTCTGGAGAACTTATGTTTTCATTGTTGGTGTCTAAAGATGTCATAAAAACAACCTTAGTTTAACATTAATTTATCAACTCGGAGATTCGTCTTTTATCTCAAGAATATCAGCAAAGTCTATGCAGGTAGCCTAAAGTCGTGTAGCTAAACCAAATCTGAGTTCATCAACAATCAAGTTCCTCAAACGTTCACCAAAGATTCTAAAAACTAATGGAATTGAAATCTGATTACTAAGATTCTATAAAGTGGAAAGGAACTAATCAATCTATTGAATTCTTTTAACTAAAAAGAAGTAATTGAATCTAAGTAAGGACTTGCAGAATTAACTATCAATTATGAATTTTGATTACTGGAAAGGAAATAACGAATTACTCTATCTACAGAAAGAAATAACAATTGTAATCTAGTCGGAAGGGACAACTAATGTAACTTTTACGGAAAGGAGCAACTATTGTAACTTTAACTGAAAGGAACAACAATCGTAAATCTAAGGAAAAGGAACAACGCAGATGAAAATGTGAGGAACTGTCAAGCAACAACTTCAGAAATGGAAATCATAACGACAATCATTAATACTTGAGGGAAATGTCTGTCTTCTATACGCAAGAAATCATAAAATCATTAACACACTTATGCATTTGTCCTTGGCTATTGTAAAAGAGATCTGAATCACAAAATAGAAATCAAACTTCAAACTAATACAATTACAGAACAAGACAGTAGCTCCTTCAGACTGGGCCCTCGGTCTTCAGAAGTACTGCTACGAGAAACTCAGAACACAGAAATGGTAGAAACAATAAAAAATTTCATTGATTCCATAGCTGGTGAAACATTTACAAAAACTGCTTGTGCAGAGCAATTCTAAATCTAAATACTTGAATGCATTTTTTTCCCTTTTTTTTCTGGATCTATTACCCTCTTATATATTACAATAGTTTGGGTAAATCAAGCTATCCTAAGGATCGAAAGATCCTCAGGATTGCTTTACTATTATAAAGTTACAATATAGAAAATGAATTATCTTCAAAACTGCTTTGCGCCTAAAAAGTCTTCAACCTCCAATAGCTTGCGCATAGCCAAGATCTCTTTGGTTATCTTTGACAGTTATTTATCCAATTCTACAACAAAATCAAACCATTCCAATCGTAAATTAGAATCTATTTAATAAAAATTCAATAACAACCCTAAGAGACATATTAATCATGTTATTTCCTATTTATCCCTAACTATCTGAAGAATTAATCAAAATCATATCATGAACTGTGGGAAAAAGGAAGATATTTATACCTTTTTTGTAACCCAACAGTCATATTTTATATTTATCTCAGAGAATTTGTCTTCATCTGCAACTGCAATGTTAAAGGTCCTCTTTTCAACATCCCTTACTATGAACATATAATATTTACGTTGAGAAATATTTTCCACTTCAAGGACTAAATCCCTCATCTCACCCAGAGCTGTGTTTCCCTTCTCAACATATTGTTTTGCCAAATCCTCTCTAGATTGATAAACTGCCTCAGATTTTTTTATCAAAGATGTATTTCTTACTGCTAAAAGTTCTTGAGATACCTTTACTTTGGATTTTACTTTATTTTTCAACCTCTACAGTGCTAATACCACTTTCCACCATATCTAGATTTGCTTGGTTTCTGGATTCTTCCTCTTCTAAATCCGCAATCTGTGCTGGCTGTGTAAATTTCATATTCTTTGGAGTAGTCTTCTAATCACTGATGCCCATGGGCTCTGAACTGCTTCTCTTGCTGTAAACACTCATCTTAGGAACTTTGATTATCAACTTCTGAGGAGTTTGGTGTGTTTGAATTTGTTGCAGGGTTGCTTCAACTTGCTTTGTTTGGATTGGTTGCAAGTTTGATTCTATATCAACACATACCTCTAGATTAGCCAGCTTATCAAAAACCTCAACCTGTTCATGATCATAAGGGGCCTGTTTGTTCATCTGTCTTATTTTGGATATGATTTGGTGTAGATCATACCTTCTTCCCTATAACTGTGCAAAACCAAACTCTTTGATCTTTGCTTGAACCTGAGATAAACATGATTTGGTTTTGACAATAAAGGGGCCAATGAAAAAAGGTAATTTGAGGTTGGAGGCTTTATGCAACTTCAAGAAATGCTATGTTTCAGATATAATTCTTTGCTTGATGAATTCGAGGGCAAAGATTCTAGGAGTTAGAAAAATAGGCAAAAGGTAAGGGGATTCATGACAACCATAAACCCAAATTACCGTTGAGTGCATGAATAATAGCCAATCTCCCACTCTGTTCTCTGATTTGGCTGCAGATAACTTATCATGTCATCCAAAACTCTAGGTAGGCTGGTATTGAAAATCAAACTATAAACTCTAGACATGACTTTGTTGATGAAGATAAGTAATGTAATTCTTTTACATTCCGTTGACACAAATGCTGCTTCAGGAAATTCTCTCTTGTTGTTTTCTAGGAAAATTTTCAACAGATAGGTGTAGTATCTAAAATGTCTCAAGGAGCGAAAATTCACTAGATGTTTATGAATAGTATCAGTTAGGAATTGATCAAAGTTTATATGGACTGATAGACCAGGTTCTGACTTAAAAAAGGTCAGAAGGAAACAAGCATGAATTCGACCGCATACTTGTCACTGTCTAAACCTAAAATTTGACTCAATAAGGAGCAGACCCACTGGACCTCAATGACCATTATATCTACATTCATAGGCGAGGACAGACTTTCAAAAAACTGTTCAGGTTTGACAATTCACTGCAAAAACAAACTTCGGACCTTTGATGGACACTCTCTATATACCCTAATCAACTTCTCTTCATCGAATGGCTTAAAGTTCACAAAAAAAGACTTTGGTATGTTGATGGATTCTCAAATTGACAACCTTTCTATCCTGCACAAGACTAGGGACCCTTGTTTATTCACAACTACTCTTTCTTTATGAGAATACCGTTCGACGCACCAGCCTAAAAATTTAGGAAATGGGAAAGCTATTTCGACAACATAAGGTACTATTGTGGTCTGGACTTCTTCAAGGAACGATATACTTCTTCCTACTTTATCGGACAAGTTTCTTCTGGACACAGAGATAGGAGAAATAATGATTTCGACATAAAAAACATATGCGTCTCGGTCAATTAGGGATTCTTCATTTGGCACAGAATCTTGTTCTATTACTGAGGTTATAATAGGCTCCATGGTTACAACGTAAATACCTGGAAACGAGTGGAAATGGTGCACAGTTGGTGTACTGTCGAGTTGCAGGTGGAAGACAATAGTCACGCCAAGGTTCTAACAGTCAAATGTTCAAAATAATAATCAAATAAAATAAATGACTAAAGATCCTTTTATACTTTTCCATTTTTTTGGGGGGTGAGAAAGTGGTTTGAGGCAACCTGCTTTTCTTTCCGAAATGCACCTGGTGATGCCATGTGCCTCCAAGAGAAAACAACAGTTTAAGTTTTGGGACTGTGCTTCGAAATTAAACCTTGTGCAGCTTCGCCCCCCGAAATCATTCTCGGTCATTGATCTTGAGAACTCACAATCCATGATGCTTCAGACCCAATCATCTTAGCTCTCCTGCCATATTTATCCCTTCCCTATGATATTCATCCCCTTTCCCATTTTATCAGGCTTCCAAACCAAATTTAGTGTTCTGCTAGATTTTGAAAATTTCACACAATAAATTTTAATGGTGACTAACATGGGCTCCAACTGGGGATTCTATCCTCCCAACGAGGTAGAAAATAACGATAGACCAAGTGCCTATCCATTGGGCTTTATTTCACTCACGTAAATAAATTGATCAACAACTTATTCATGGAAATTTGTTCACATAACTCCAATTATACTCAACATAAACTTAGGGCCTTCACTTTGGGCTTCAATTTCTGTTGATTTGACTTCAAATGCTTCAACTGAAAAATGAAAATGGTTATATACAATGAAATGGAAAGGGTGAAAAATTCTTGAGGCGAGATAATGCTTGAGAAACCTACCATTCACACGTCCCCCACTAATGAGATATCCATTGATCTTTTGTAGAAAATAATCATTATTGCCACAATGATCCAGGTGGATATTGGTGGCCACCCACCTTCTCCAACTGGCTCAAAACACTTTTCTGGCAATTTTGGCAATTTACTATTTTTAGCAATTTTTAACTTCCGGGGCCATTTTGAGGGCCCAAATGAAGGTTTTTCGATATAGAGGTTCTCAATGATGGCCTACAACATGATTTATGCTCCAAAATGAATCTCCTCGATGATACCTTTCCAACGGGCTATCACACGCCTAAAACGGAGATCGTATGCAAAAGTTACGGCCCAAAGAAGTTAATGTACTAACTTACCCAAACGGGGCCCACATGACTTTTGGCGCTTCATCTCCTAGGGTTAGGTTTTTGGATGTATAGGGTTTTTGACATTCCTGTTTATTGTTTAAAAGGCCTTCAGAGCCTCATTGTAATGTTCTTCTTGCGAATGAGTGCAACCATCACATCTCTTCTCAGATATAAGCCACCACCATTCCAACAAGCTTGTTTCCGCTGCATTTTACAGTTTCAACTTATTTCCTTATTGAATAGAAAACCCGTTTTACTGTATCTCTATTATTTTGTGTTAAGTACCTTTTAATAATCCGTATTCATTTTGTTCCACTCATAAAATCCAGATCAATGGTATCAGAGCGGTCTACTCCTTGTCGTCTTAATGCATGTCCCCAACGAGGTTGGAGTACAAAGAGTTGGGTCTCGAGCCTGTTTCTCTTGAGGAAAAAATATCTTGCACGCCCAAGCGACCTCTCGTGGTAGGAGAAAATAAAGATTACGAGACAGGAGATCCTTTCAAACTATTGATTGAGGAACGAGATGATGGATAGTTTCGCGCAAATCCTTCGACAACTACCAACAGGGGACACATCTTCTTCGAGCGGAGGCGTCACCCCCTTCAAGAAACAAATAAACTTAGATATTCCTATATTTGAAGGTTAGATAGACACAAATGTTGTAGACAAGTGGTTGAATCTACTAGAAGGGTATTTTTCTGTCCTTAACTTTTCAAATAGAGAAAAGATTACTTTTGCACTCCTCAAATCCATTCCCCATGTCAAAGATTGGTGGGAAACCTTCTGTGAGTAAAAGGAAATAGAGGAACCCTCATTATTTACAGTCATAGCCACCTGGGAATCCTTCAGGGATTCTATTAAGGAACAATACTACCCCGTCGAAAGTTATGACGACTTGTATACCAAATCGACCACACTGCGGAAAGAAAGAGACCAAGCAGTGCTAGATTTCACAAATATCTTCCATAGCTTGCACACCAAGCTGGGTATCAAATATTTAGAGTGACATCTGGTGCTCAAGTATCGTGGTGCTCTGCATAGATACATCCAGACTGAAATGGAAGTTTTGGACATCTCATCCTTGGGCGCGACCTACCGATATGCCGTCAAAATCGAGCAGAAGCTCAAACAAAAGACGCGACAATTTGGGCATGGGAACCCCTCACAACAAAATAAAGGAAAGGGTGGCCCCAACCCACAGAACAAAGGACAAAGAAAATATGGACAGTATAAGGACAACTAGTCCAAGCCGCAAGTAAAGAAGGACACCGAAAAGACAAAGAAAGATACTGGGAAGTGGTGCGACTTCCATAAGAGCCCTTGGCATAACACTATTGACTGCTGCTCAAAGCAGTCGCTGGTGGCCAAAGTGAAAGCCTCTGAATCAGATGCAGGTTCTAAATCTGAGCCAGACCTAGAAGGGGGAAGACAAATCATTGACCTGAAACCCAGTGCCACCGTCGCTACCACCAAGCTCCAACCTGGTGAACTAGATGAGAAAGAAGAAGGAGTGTGCCTCTTCCATTCACAGATGTGGGTAAAAGGCACCCCACTGGACTTCATCATTGATAGCGGTTACCAGAAGAACCTCATCTCAGGAGAGGTCATCAAGCAATTGGCCCTGTTGACAACACCACATCCACAACCCTACACCATTGGATGGCTCCGCTAAGGAAGCGATCTTCGCCTCAACCAACAGTGCCGACTGTCATACGACATCAAGCCCTTCAAAGACGAGGTATTGTGTGATGTTTCTCCTCTCGAAGTTTGTGATGTTCTTTTGGGACAACCTTATTTATGGAAATGTTATGCTTTATATGAGTCTAGGCCTCATAGTGTTATTATTACTTTGAACAGGAAATTGTACAGGATACTCGAGGCAATCCCACTTAGTGCTATTTTCTTGATCTCTGTTAAGCAATGAAGGAAGGTCATCTCTTAGACGGGGAAGTTTGTCTTCTTCATGATTCACTCTCAGAATAAGCGAAAGATCACAACCACATCCAGGGTCTTTGCGGCCGACCTCTCCACACAGCAGAAGCAAGTAGATAAGGTCATGGAAGAATACTCAGATATCTTCTCCTCACCTACCGGGGTACCTCTACACTGTCAGGTCAAGAAACCCATCAATTTGACCCCTGGCGCACTGCTACCCAATGGGAAAGTCTATCACCGCTCTCTGTTAGAGAATGAGGAGATCAAACGACAGATCCAAGAACTGCTCCACAAGGGGCACATCCGTCCCATCTCATCACCTTGCGGGAGGCCAATTGTGTTGGTAAAGAAGAAAGATGGAACTTGGTGACTCTTCATTGATTACCGGGCTCTGAATAAAATCACAGTCAGAAACTGGTACCCAATTCCCCGAATCGACGACCTCCTTGATCAACTCACGGGGGCCAAATACTTCAGTAAGATTGATCTAAAGTTTGGCTACCACCAGGTCCCGATAGAACAGACATATGTATGGAAGACCGCCTTCAAATCAAAGGAAGGCCTTTTTGAATGGTTGGTCATGCCCTTTGGTTTGACAAATGCACCAGCCACTTTCATGAGGTTGATGGACGATATCCTCCGACCATTCACCAATAATTTTGTAGTGGTGTATCTGGATGACATTCTCATTTACAACAAGACTTGGGCCAAACACTTGCAACATATTCAACAGGTTCTGCACACCCTGCGACATCACAAGCTATACACCAACCTAGAAAAATTCTCCTTTGGCATGGACAGGGTCCATTACCTGGGCTACATCGTTGATCATCATGGTGTACATGTGGATTTATCCAAGATCCAAGTCATCCGTGACTGGCCAGCCCCAACCACACTCATTGAGCTCCAGAGCTTCTTGGGCCTTGCCAATTTCTGCCGCAGGTTCGTGTTGGGATTCTCCCATATTGCATGGGCCCTCAGCAAAATAACCACGGGTGGTGGTAAGGCGAAATTTGCGTGTGGTTGGTCCCAACAATAAGCATTCGATGATTTGAAGCAGTGCTTGTGCTCAACCCCATTACTTTCACTTCCAGACATGCAACAACCCTTTGATATCGAGACAGATGCTTCTGACTATGTTGTGGGCGCTGCTCTAACTCAGCACGGCCACCCCGTGGCCTATCATAGTGAGGCACTACCAGATGCTGTTTGTAAGTACCCTACTTACGACAAAGAAATGTACTCCATTGTGCAAGCCCGTCGCTAGTGGAGACACTACATTCTTGGGAAGGAGATAGTCATCCACACTGATCATAAGCCACTGCAGTTCATGCAGACACAAGGAAAATTGCAGAATGGCCGCCATCAAAAGTGGTCCACATATTTACAACAGGTTCACGTCAACATCAAGTATAAAATAGGAAGCACCAATCATGTCGCTAATTGCCTTAACAGACCGCCAGTCATGACACTCACCACGGTGCTAGACTCTTGTGGACATGAGACCTTTGGATGGCCCCAACTCTATAGACAGACCTAGACTTCACCACCACCTACCAAATGTTGGGGGAAAACGAAGTTGTCGATAATTTCCATCTTCAGGATGGGCTGTTGTGTTGTCTGGGCCATATCTATGTTCCATCAAGAGAGCGAGCGAAGCTGATCTAGGAAGCCCACTACAATTGAGTGGCATGAAACTTCAACATTGAAAAGACAATAGCGATGCTACAAAAACATTTCTACTGGCTGAAACTTCGACAGGAGGTCAACAAGTATATCAGGTCCTGCACTGCTTGCACGATTTCCAAATTGACCATTAAGAAACAGGGCCTGTACATCCCTCTTCCTACTCCTGATAGACCATGGGAATCCATCTCAATGGACTACATGTCGGGCCTCCCATCCACCAAGTGGGGAAACGACTGTGTTTTTGTGGTTGTTGATCGCTTTTCTAAGATGGCGATTTTGGTTCCCTGTAAGAAGAACATCACAGTAGAGGCCACTGCCAAGATCTTCTTTGAACAAGTTTGGGTACATTTTGGAATCCCACAAACCATTGTCTCGGATCGGGACATTTGATTTCTCAACACATTCTGGTCGAGCCTTTGGTCACTATTGGACACCAAGCTCACCAAATCCACGACCTTCCACCCTCAAACAGATGGACAAACCGAGGTCGTAAATCGAATGATTGTGCATATCCTTCGCATGTATAATTCATAGCACCCTCGTACATGGGATGAGAGCCTTCTCTATGTCCAACATAGCTACAACCGAGCTCTGCATAGCTCAACTGACCACAACCCCTTTCAGGTGGGGTTGGGATTCCAACCATTGGGTCCCATAGATGTTACACTTCCCCTTGCGGTCGCCTCAACTGAATCATATCCTACTCCAACTGAAGCTGACAAAGCCACCCAGTTCATTGAGAGGATCCAACACATCCACCAACAGGTTCAGGATATCCTACAGAAGTCCAATGACAAGTACAAACATCACCATGATCAACATCGGGTACCACATAAGTTTCAGGTGGGTGACAAAGTTTGGTTGCACTTGTAGAAAGAATGCCTTACAAGACCCCATTGGAAGCTTCGACCACTCCGTTATGGGCCGTACACCATCCCCAAGGCCATGGGGGATAATGCTTTTTAGCTCAACATTCCTCTTTTCCTTGGCCTGCACCCAGTGTTCAACGTGGATCTCCTTCGCCCTTATTTCCCACCATTACTGGACACCTCAGAAGTAACAGAACAACTGAAACCAAAAAAGATCAACCCCGACTGCATATAACAAGCATCCAATGATCATATTGTGGACACACAGATCAAGGGCACTCGATAGCAAAGGATCCAGTTTTACCGAGTCGTCAAAGTAGGGAAGCTCCCGCACCAAGGCAAGTGGCTCACCTGGGGCCAAATTCAGCAGAAATTTCCTCATTTGATGGGGGACGTCAACGCAATGTAGACCATTTCTTTCTAAGGAGGGAGGATTGATCCAGGTGGATATCAGTGGCCCCCCACCTTCTCCAACTGACTCAAAACAGTTTTATGGTAATTTACTATTTTTAGCAGTTTTTAACTTTCGGGGCCATTTTGAGGGCCCAAATGAAGGTTTTTCGAGATCGAGGTTCTCAATAATAGCTTAAGACATCATTGAGTCCCCAAAATGAATCTCCTCGATGATACCTTTCCAATGGGCTATCACACACCTAAAACGGAGATCGTATGCAAAAGTTACGACCCCAGGAAGTTAATGTACTAACTTACCCAAACAGGGCCCACATGACTTTTGGCACTTCATCTCCTAGGGTTAGGTTTTTGGATCTCTAGGGTTTTTGGCATTCATGTTTATTGTAAAA
>SNQJ01S0258621.1:0-12377 GCA_010110895.2 Picea sitchensis | reverse complement strand
TAAAGGATGTAAATGTATAAATAAGAAGGAATATAATGTAGAAGAAGTATTAGGGAGTGGTGTAAGTAGCTAAGTGAAAGAGGCAAGTAGCTCTAAGTTTCTTTGTGCAACAGACTATGTATGTAAAAGTTTGTGTGTAATAGAGGAGCTGACTTTGTGCCTTCACCTTATTTTGGGAAGGTGGATCTGGTGCTTAGTGCATAGATCACCTGTCCAGTGCAAAGATTGGCTTTGTGGCTTAGTGCACATGAGCAGATGGATTTAAGAGATTGAATACTAATAAAGAATAAGAAGCCGTTGGTGGACGTAGCCCCACACTGGGGTGAACCACATAAATCTTGTGTTGATGGTTTGCTTTGTGCTATAATGTTTATGCTGTGGATATTCTTAGTGCATTTAATGTTATGAATGATATATATATCTATGAATGTTTAATGATTTGTATATGTTGAATGTGTTAGATGTGACTTATGATGCTAAAGTGCGATGTGTATTTTTTCATTGTTACTGCATTGATCTGTACTGAGGGTTTGATCTACGATGTGAATAAGGCTAATGAATTAATAAATGTTGTTCCTAAGTACCCTGTGAAGTGTTGTAATCACATATCTATGTCCCAGCTTGGTTACAAACACTTGAGTCTTGTAATCCCCCCTTCCTCTACCTCAGGTGAGACTTCGCCTGCATCGCAGGTGTTTTCGAAAGGGCTAGTAGTTAGGGTTTTGTTGGTGCGATGTTGAAGCATTGAACCCTGGGTCTGCCCCTATGCCAACAAATGGTTCCGTTTCCAGGACCCGAAAATGTGATTGCTGGGAACTGAAGAAAAGAGAAGCTCTGTGCGTAGATCTATTTTTGTAGTGCACAATATTCTACTTGAATTGAGAATCTTTGTTCTAAGAAAGAAACCCGATCTGAAGAAAAGAGGTAATATTCTACTCTTGAATTGAGAATCTTTGTTCTAAGAAAGAAACACGACCAAGAAAAAGAGGTAATATCTTGAAGGAGGTAAAGCTTTGTACCCTTTGATAGAATAAGATAAGTGAAAATTTTGTTTCAAAGTACAAATCTAGGTATGTTTGATATATCTCTATCCCAGTCTCAAATCTAGGGTAAAGTTAGAAGAAATATTTGACCTAATAAATTTGATAGAAATAGAGAAAGATATGTTGCCCTATGCATAGAAAGAATTTTACGGTGACATGCCTCATCACTATGATCCTAGTGCGCGTAGTACATGAGAAGGGTAACATTTAAGAGGAAGAGAGGATTGAATCTATGTTATAATCCATAAGACTGAGACATATTGCCAATGAATGCCCGGATATAGGTCCCATTTGTCTCTTTGTTGGAAACCGTTGGTCATGAAGTTGAGGATTGTCCAAGAATGATTGCTAAAGTTGAAAGGATGAATATGAGACAAGAAAAATATCAAGAGAATAAGAGCATGTTAAATAATCATCAAGAGAAAGAATCAAAGAAATCTCATACTCTGTTAGTACGTTTAAAAGAAGCAATGAATGACCACAAAGATTTTAGTTTATCAAAGATCTTGAAAGAAAAACAATGCATAAGTACAAGAATAGATGACTTCGAAGATAGACTGTGTCTTGAACAAGGAAACACAAGTGAATATTATGACAAAGCACTTGGGAATTTTTGGGAAATCCCACTATGAAAAATTCCTTCATTGGGAAGGATGTGCTTGTTCAAAGGAAATATGATAACCCCATGGAAGAGAGTGACCAATGTACCTGCTATCATTCATGGAACATCAATAACAAAAGAAGAATTTGAAGTCATTAATTGTTGAGAGCATCACCCCATTCCCTCTTGTTAGGAATGACTTGGATCGAGAAAGATCAGATTAGAAGGAAACTAAAGGAAGAAGCTACAAAAAGAAAAGCACAAACTAAGGATTTCATAGCTAGAAAAAATAGATCGAATGATAGAAGAATGAGAAGTTGAGTTGAAGAAATCAAAGGCAAGAGAAGTAACTTTCAAGGTTTATAGAATGCGTGAAGGTTTGAAGGACCCATCCATGCAAGCAAAGGAATACATCTACCCAACAATTAATAAGAGAAGAGAAATTAACTTTGAACCCTTTAAGAACACATCAACAATACGAAGTCACTTCACTAGGAGAATATAAGAATAAAAATGGAAAGAGCAAAACCGTAAATAGTTAGAGAGACTCACATCATAGGAAATAAGGCAAGGAAGTTCGCGAAGATGAAGGCTAAGTTGGAAATGAAGGGAAATTACGTGTAATAGGATGAAGATTTCATATATTGAACTCTTCCCAAGAGGCGTGTTTATAGGATTTGAACCTCTGAATAGAAGAACCGTAATGGACCTTTCCCCAGCTAAAACCATATGACCGTTGAGGCACCCCGACCATTGTAGAACGACACTCCATAACTGCTAGGAAATACATTTATAGAATAGATCAATTATTGACGCTGAGACCACACCATAACCCGACAAATTCACATCGATTGAGGCATTCTTGTCCATTAGAGGAATCTGTTACAATGCTCACTTATTTAACCCTTTGGACACACCCAGGACCACTTTTTGCTACATGTGATTATTTGAGACAAGAAATGAAGTGATTGTGTGTATCGAGCTGTGATATTAGACCTCGCCATCTATTGTTTACCCCACTCACCCATTGCTCACCCACCTTGATCTATTTCCGTTAACAATGAGAATGTCTACCGAAAGCTAATAATCGGTTTGTAGAAGTTCATTGAAGAAGTTTTGAAGAAGTTTATGGTTGATAAAGCTATGTATGAGGGAGTACAAGCATCATCGACTAGGTTATTGTAGGCTTCCCCTTCGAATGGACATCATTCAAAATGTGCCAACCCCACATCTGAGAAGCCGGCAAAACATCGTGGACGATCCGGATAATGTGAAGAAGATCATGTCGATCTTACCAAATTATATCCCACCTTTGATTGGAATGGTTAACTGCGACAACATCCCAAGAGACTTGGAGTACATGTTGATCATTGTGTACATACCTAAGGGGATACACATAGTTGGAACCCAATTAGGACAGATCCCAACATTTAAGAACAATGATTTTAACCTTGGATATCAAAAACTATGGCATGCTCACACCTCATAGATATTTGATGAAGACGAATCGAAGAAGCCCCACATAGTCTCCCATGGATAAAGGAGTTGAAGCAGCCCACGATATCGAACTTAATGAAGATCCCCATTTTGCCTATTATCGAGGTTAACTATTGCATTAAACTCCCTCTTGGCATGCTATCATGGAGGATATCCGTGGATTGATGCAACATTACTATGGATTTGACGATCCACCCTGATCAATAAAAGGATCGAGCATGCAGGACCCAAATTTCTCAACATTTCTACTTAGGGAAGACCTCATATTTCTCCTTGTAACAACACATTAAGGAGGCATATAACATGAAGTTGAGAAAGGAAAGTGAGGATACAAGGTAGCTTCTATATAGAGTGGCGTAGTGTGCCTAGCATGTTAGTTAATAGCTGGGAAGTTGGTATGTAAGAACCAACCCACACAGGTCATCAAGTTTGTGGTGGACCTCACAGGGAAATGTGTTGAGGGGATGCAAATGAATTGGGCAAGCTACCTCACCAATCGTAAGCTCGGAGAAAGACTTCCATCGCTGTGATCAAGGAAACGAGTTCCATTTCATCTGGTTATTTGTGTTGATCGCATTTGTCGCTTTGAAAATGCTGAAAGGAGAAACCTTCCCAGAAATTGAGCCACCAAATCCACTGACAGATAGATTTTATAACTTATGGTATATGAAGGATATCTTGAAGAAATGGAAGTCGCACGCGTTGTTCCATGCCTACTATCAACAACTTAAGGTTGCTATTGAAGCACCCCAGAGACAATCAAGACACTCAACACCGACGCATCACCACTAGCTAAGTTCCGCAGATCCACACTTTTATTTATATCACTACCGCATAGACCTAAAGTATGAAGAGTTGCAAAATTCCCACTACAAATTGACCGACCTAAGACATGGAACGTGAGCACGGTTGAAAGTTGTCGAATGAAAGTCTTGCACGGGCTTGATGATGAAAACTCTCAACCTGGACATCATAGGAAGCCCTCCCTTTGGTCAATTACTGGTTCGATCATGCAAGACATACCAATGTGAAGAAGAAAAAGAAAAAGGAGGAAGTTTAGGAACATAGAGACTTATGAGGAGGACAATGCCTCTAAGGAAGTAGAAAAGACCGATCACTCTCTCGTAGGAGGAGTAGGAGATGAAGTAAATCAAGAATTAGGAGGGGAAGAAGGAGAAAAACAAGAAGAAGATGAAGCTACACCAATCGGCGACCCCCCTACCGAGAAAAAACATCGAAGAAGAGGAAGGTTCCCCCATGAAACCTACATCAAAGAAGTAGGGCCAAGACTTCGCACCCGCATCCCCGTACCTAGAGGTTATGCTCATGGAGGATGACATCTGGCCTAGTCTATGGAGCAATGGATGCTGGTATGAGGACCCTTACAAAGATATGCTGAAGCAAGAAGAGTCAGATGTAAGAGTTGAGAAGGAACTACAGGAAATTCAATGAGCCATTCAATTGAGTCGTGCAATACCTACTGCACCCTCCTCGTTGGAGATTGCAGAGTTGGGGGATGAGCCACCCAACTTCGAAGACCGGTAGATGCACAGAGGATTGACTTCAAGTGAGTTCAAGAAGAAAAAGGAACAGCCACAAAATCCTTCAAGAAATAAAAGAGGAGATTCGAGAAACTAATGACTTGAGGAGGTATTGTGCAACCATGTATGAAAACGAGAGAGATGAGTTACGGGTGATGCTCGAGGAAGACAAAGAAAAGCTATAGAGGGAAAAGGACCAGATACTCACAAAGCAGACTATAGTCAAAGAAGTGGTGAGTAAAGCATGTCACTCTATGCTAGGTTTGGAATAGGAGGAACATGAGGCAATCGAGGTTTAGGTGACGAAGCTCACCGAGGCCATCGAACAACTTCAAGTAAGAGTAACGGAGTTGGAGATTCAAGCATTAACAAACTCAGAAGGCAGGCACCGAGGGAGGAAGCCGCTAAGAGTGTAGTCGAAAGGACCGTAGTCCTCACCTCATAATGAAAGCAACTAAGAAACAAAAGTGCAGAGACCTACGAATGCCTCACGTAAGACCCGCGTAACTTCTAGGGAAGTTGGAAGCTGAAAGCAACGTTAATCGAAGTTAAAGCTCGCATGAAGTCACCCATTGTGATCGAGAATGAAGAGATCAAAAGAACAATGCATGGACCAACAACATATTATTTCCATCAAGGGAAGAGTCATGGAGGTCACACAAAGCCTGTTGAACCTACAAGAAATGAAGCCCCGTGATGATTTTGAAGAGATCAGGTTATCAAGGTTCTTAACCGACCAAGTGGTTATGATATGGAAAAATGCCCTAGAAGTTGTTTCCATTATAGAGAAATTGATCCGTAAGTTCATT
This sequence comes from Picea sitchensis, assembly GCA_010110895.2. Classification (NCBI taxonomy): domain Eukaryota; kingdom Viridiplantae; phylum Streptophyta; class Pinopsida; order Pinales; family Pinaceae; genus Picea; species Picea sitchensis. Next base: position 6,886 of record SNQJ01S0258621.1, on the reverse strand, counting down.
GAGTAGGAGGGTCGTGAAGCAACAAGTCGAGGCAACCTCGAAGCTAAGCTCGAGGGGTTCAAAGAAAAAATGCCCAGATATGAGTGACTCCTGACCTAGTCACGTAGTGAGTGTTGGAGGCATTGTTGGACCTTTACCAAGTTTTGAAGAAACATTGGTCGGATTTTACCACTTTTTGTACTTCAACAACTTCATCAAATATGGAGCTCTGGGGAGGAGCTAAGATCGTGGATGTCACTCTGGCCTTTATGGACATAGCAAGGGGTTCACTAGAGTTTTGGGTATTAGGGTTTAGATGTCGGCCCATGGCTTACCCATGTTTAGGCCTTCCTTTGTGCTGATAAACGTATCAAGAAGGAATGTACCCAGAAGAAGTATTAGGAGCGCTAAAGTAGATATGCAAGTGGTAGTAATTCGAGTTGCTTTGTGCAAACTGACCGTGGCATAAAAGTTTGTGTGTAATAGAGGAGTTGGCTCTATGCCTGAACTGATTTTGGGAAGGTGGATCCGGTGCTTAGTATGCAGATCACCTGTCTGCTGCGAAGCTTGGCTCTCCTCGCTTAAGGCACATGAGTGGATGAATGTAAGAGGATTGAAGACTAATAAATAAGTAGCTGAATCTACAGGACGAGTCCTTAATCGGGTGACCATGTAAATATTGTGTTGATGGTTTTCTTTGTGCTATAATGTTTATGCTTTGAATCTTCTTATGCATGGAATGTTATGAATGATAGATAGATCTATGAATGTTTAATTCTTTGTACATGTTGAATGTGTTAGATCTGACTCTTATGATGCTAAAGTGCTACATGTGCTTTGTTATCGTTAATGCGATTGATTCTACTTTAGGGTTTGATCTCGATGAATAAGGCTAATGAATTAATATATGTTGCTCCTACCCTGCGAAGTGTTGTAATCAAAGAACTGTGTCCCATCTCAGTTACAGACACATGCTTCCTGTAAACCCCCCCTGTTCCTACCTCTGGTGAGACCACGCCTGCTTCGCAGGTGTTGTCGAAAGGGCCGATAGTTAGGTTTTGTTGGTGTGTTGTTGAAATAGTTGAACCCTGGTTCCGCCTCGCCAACACATTAATACCTGAAACATAAATGGGATGTGATTGGGAATGATGGGGATCCGATTTACTTAACATCGAGGGTCATTTCCAAATGTTTTCACTACAACTATCATATGAGGTTACCAATGATTTTTCATATTGGCAATAAGGAGATGATGTAGTTACAGACACTTTCCAAACACCCAAGGATGACTTAGTTCCCATTTTTCCTCGATGATTTTCTACCATACCTTGAGGATTTCCGATCGGCATTCTTCGAAAGTTAAGCATTCAGATTTATTATATGAATAAAATGATCAACCACCATTATGCTTAGATCTTGATAAAAATGAGGACATTGTTTTCCCTAAAGAAGGATACTTGTGACAAAGTTTTCCGTACCTCCTTTGATTACTTTATCTTGCTATGTCACCAAGGGTGTAGTTGAGAAAATGATTTGGATTTATTTTCTAAACTAAATGAAAGCAAATAAATTACAATGAAATACTCATGAAAATTTCCAAAAACAGAAATACAACAATACTTGATTTCTATTAATGAAAGAATTGTAAAGAGACTATAAAAAATAATGTAGTGAAAGACCTCGCTAGAATTGTGGTAACTTTATCTCTAAGAATAGATTTGATGGCTGGGTGCTCATTCACAAGAAGATGATTAATATAATGAGGTTCTAAAAGTATTTTTATGATACAATGTGTGTTGGATTACTGAGAGGGGGTGAATTAGTAATGAACAACAATTATACCACTTATTAATATTTTAAACCACAAAGTATATTATTTTTCTTATTCAACCATGTTCATATGTTCATCATCAATATATTAATTTATCATAAGAATTAACATTCATCAACGATAATAAACAATAATAAACAGATCCACACAATGCATAGTACACCGATATTTACATGGAAACTCCAATGCGTGAGAAAACCACATAATGATTTTTCTTATATGTCAAGAATTACATTCAAGGGAAGAACCACAACTCCAATTCTCCACCACAACTAGAAGAAGGCTCCAACCCCTAGTTTCTTAGGGCTACAACCCGAGGGAAGCTCCAACTCCCAATTATCTGGATACAACCAAAAAGAGGATACAACCCACTATGTTCTCCTCGGACACAACAACCTAAATGTGGCTACAACCACCTATCCTTGCCCTATCCAACCACACATAAATATAAGAAGAATGATAATCCCACCGCTACACTATCGGTGGAGATATACTATTGTAAACTTGTACCAATCAACTCAAGAGACTAAGCAAATCTGTAACAACTTAGAAATTTCAAACAACTTTGTAATAAACCTGTACTATATAAAAGTGCATCAACCATGCACCAACATGTACCTCAACCTATACTGATAAACAAGTGCATCAACAATGCACCAAACTCCTGCATAAATAACTCACAAAAGTATTCCAACAACCATCGCCAAATAACCCTCGCTCTATCGCACCTTATCAACCAAATAGGATCTACCTACCCAAGATGAATCACCAAGACAACTCTCAACAATGTACACAACAACATCTCATAATCATCACTAAGATCATTATGTGATTCTAATAATATACAAATACAAATATGCTTGGCATCATCCATAAAACCATGTGTCAACAATACTACTAACAAGTGCCTCTCCAACCATACTGGCATAAAATTCAATCATGCATCAAATATGAATCATCAAGATGTAACAACATCAACAACTATATATACACCTCATGTATGTATGTTAACTCATCAACTACTTGTCTCAACCATAAAAATACATATACAAATAAACCATCAAAATTTCTCTAGCAATACATCACACTATCCATAACTAAGTACAATAAACCATTACATCAAACCATGTGCCAACCTCACTGTTATAATAACCTCTATCTCTAACATACCTCAAACAAAAGCCCTCATTACTTTATATCATTCATTAAATCTGATTTGTAACTTCCAGAACATACCCCAGTGTATATGATCACATACCTACAAGCTTTCCTTAATCCTTCAACAATAACAAGAGACTAGCATTTCATCAAAATTTACTTTAGTCCTCACACATGACTAATTTTAATAAATAACAACCCTAACTTGTACAATATTAACTATGTACCTAGAATGAATAAATATCTAAAAATAGTACACAATGTTATTCGTCTTTATGCAATTCCTCCGTGTTTCACTTGGAACCTATTATTAGGAGTAAAGGAGTTATAGAAAAATGGTATACCTTGTTGAATTTCCCTAGCCATTCCTAGAGAGAGAACTGAGAGTGCCCCACACAAAATACTTGTCAAAGTGGATTTGAACATGGAAGTACACATAATACTACAGATTGTACCTAAACCAATACATTGGTCTTACTCAATTCTGACTCATTTATGAAGAAGTTATGAATTTTTTAATTCAAACACCTGCTTTAGACTAGTTTTAGGACTATCCACAAACCCCATTTTCTTCCACCTGAGTGTAACTCCCAAAATACAAAGACCCAATAAGATAAAACTTTTATCTCAAATACTTGGATATGTTTTCTCAACGTCCATATTTTTCTGTCTGAATCATCGTAGAAAACAAATTATTGCGAAAATGGTGAGATGACTTGTAAATAACATACCTTAGAAACCGTCATCAAAAGACTTTATCCTCCCTTGAATTTAAACTTTGTTTACTTCACCTTCCCTCTGAAATTCTCCTTAGATATACTTTGGTTACCTCAATCACTTGTAGATATTCAATATTCTCAAATGGATACAAATGGGAGACCCTTGCTCTCTTATTTATACTCTCCAAGTAGCTTCCTCTAGAAGTATCCACTTAACCACTTTGTCCACTTAACCACTTTGTCCACTTAGCCACTTTGTCCACTTAAACAACTTTGTCCACTTAACCATTTTGTCCACTTAGCCACTTTTTCTACTTAACCAACTTTGTCCAGTTATCCACTTTGTCCACTTCACCACTTTGATTACTTTTTTATTTAAATAATATCTCTTTACTCAAAAATTCTTGTTGCAACTAACTTTTATATAATTTTTCAATTCATAGCTTCTTTTCCCTTAGCTAACTTCTTGTTGTAACCACTTTATTATTTAATTTATTTATTGGTGAACCACTTTGACTATTCAATCTTCTCATCACAACTACTTTACCATAATTACCAAACTCACAACTTCTTGTTGCAACTAATTTATTTTTAATTATTTTCTTAATGCAATAACTACACCCATGATTAACTCCTAGTTTCACCTACTTTGACTAGTCAACTTCTTATAGGAGTTTCTAGAGTAATTTGACTTCTTTGACCTTCTAGGGGCTTCTAGATAACTCATGAGGGTTATCCAACTTCACAAGGCCATAACTCTCTAACCGTGAGGACTTATGTGACGTTCCACATATCACCAGAAATGGATTGACATGTATTATCCATATAGAATAGTATTACCTATAAATTCATTGATTTTCATGCCCTTATACCTCAAAGAGACTCGGTTCCTTTACTGATGCAGGAGAATCCGCAATTCATCATGCGAGCCAGCGCATGAAGGCAAAGGAACAGCTGGACATCACCAGCGCATACCTTTTTGAATCACGAGGAAGATTGTTGCGCCGTCGTTTGGATGAATGCATTCATATGAAGCGCACTTGTAATATATTATAGATAGGAAGGAATTTAATAGTTTAATGCTGGTAGATAGGAATTAACTGTAGATTAGACAGTTTTAGCTTTCGAGAGGGAAAACGGAGTATAGACACCCTCCCTTGGATAATTGTATTATCAGAAGATTTGATTATTCAGCATTAGCATAGAGAGCAAGAGAGAACAGAGCAGAGAGATCGTGAAGAAACCCCGTGTACAGATTGAATTAATAGGAGAAAGCTCTTGATTCAATTCCATGGCTGTGTTTGAGTTCTTTGTGCTGTTGATGTTATTTTGTTGCACACTTGCTTCTTTATATGCTTATCTTTTATATGCTGCTTATGTGATTGCATACCAGGTTCGAAACCTGAGAGAATGAAGTGAATGAGTTTCAATTGTTTCTCTGCTTAAGCCAGGAGATTCCTGCATAGAGTGCAGTGGAATTCCTCCGCATAGAGTGCGTGGAGGAGGTTAAGCAGTCGAAATTTTGTTCTCGTTTTACCCAGAGTGAATTGGGTTGTTTGAACCGTGTAGGTGAGTGCAGGTCAAACTGGAGTCTCAGTAGCAAGTCTGAGAAAAGGAAGGATGGGTTTGCTGTAGCTGCGGATGTACAGAACCCAGGAGACTTCAACACTTTGAAAGTTGTTGGAGGAGAAACGCAGAAGAAGTGCTCGAAGTTCTCTGAAGGAGTCAGAGGAACAAGCTCAGGAGGGATAGCACTTTCGCTTCATGGTGGGAACAAACCCAGTGACATTCAGATAGGCCGAAGGTGGAGAAGCGCATAACTTTTCAGGAGGAAGAGAATCGACAACTTGAAGCAGTCGAAGAGATCTTCGAAATCCTGCAGACCATCAGATCGTGGAGGAGTTGAGAGAGGGTTAACTCGCAGGTGTCTGGAAGAACTCCCTACCAGTGCATATCAGCATAGCGGGGTTGGCGAGTGCAAGAGTTGCATGCACGTCGAAGTCGCGAGTGGCGATCCCCCGATTTAAATCGGAGCCGTCGATCGTTGGAGGGACAAGTGGCACGAGATCCCAAGGAGTTGGGACTCGGTACTTCGGCGGTTTCGAGGTCGAGTGAAGAAGGGAGGAATAGCGAGGTCCCGAATCACGACGGGTCCCACGGAGATTGTGCGGAGTATAAAACGTGGCGTCACGCATCGACACTCGGAGTTTGGAAGGGCAAGTCTTCGACATCGCGAGCGGAGATACTCCGAGACATTGACCGTTGACCATTGGGGATCGGGGTTTCGGTGTTTGATTGCACGAGGAGAGTGTTGCAAGACTCGCGATATCGCGAGACCCGATCTCCCGATACGCGAAGAGGAGATCGTCGAGGAGCATCCTGTGGGCAACAGAGGCTCCCGAGGGGAGTTGGAAGAGCATCGACTCTTCGGGCCGAGTTGTTGAAGGTCCCGGTGAAGGCGACCGTGCCGTCGAGGGCAGGTTTGCATCAAGTGGTATCAGATATTGAAAGTCTTGTCTGTATATTTCAGATAGGAAGAGAGAAGGAGGAAAGGAAGCACTCTGATACTCACGACTTACGTCAAGTGGTATCAGAGCCGGAGTTGGAGTTCTCTTTGTTCGGGTAGCAGAGAGAAGTAGAGGCAAAATTCCGCCCAGAAGAGAGAGGCAATCTCCTGATCGTGAGGACAGGGATGCTCGAAGAAGGGGTAGACTAGCGGGAAATCCAGCAGGGAATCCGGAGATGGAACGTCAGATACGAGATCTCAGGGCGAGACTCGAAGACATGGAAACCACCCAGAGGCGTGGAGCTGGTACAGCAGAGTTCAGCGATCCTGAGGTTGAAGAGGAAGCTAGACATGCCGAGGAAGAAGTCGCCGCAGAAGATGCCTCGACAGAAAGGTTGATCAAAGCCATTTCGAGGATGAGCTCGAAGACAAAGATGGACATTCCCGTCTATGAGGGAAATCTAAACGTCGAGGAGTTGCTGGATTGGATCCGAGCGCTCGACACCTACTTAGACTATGAGGACATCGAAGAGGACAAGAAGATAAGGCATGCCGTCATGAAGTTGAAGGGACACGCATCCTTATGGTGGGATGAGCTGCAGGCAGACAAACGTTCCAAGGGAAAACAAAAGATCAAAAGCTGGGATCGGATGATCGCCAAGATGAAGGCGAAGTTCATTCCGAGGGATTACC
>SNQJ01S0258619.1:0-12377 GCA_010110895.2 Picea sitchensis | reverse complement strand
TTTCCCGATATAATTAACTTTAACGTTTAAAACTAATTTTTTAAATGAGATTTAAGAAAATAATGGATTAATAGAAGATTAGCGTATCGGGAAATCGGAGATCGGGAGATCGGGTTTGAAGGTGTAATTGAAATTTGTTATTATCATCTCGCGAACTCCGATATCCCGATATGTTTTAGAAAAACTTCGAGTTCTATCATTGTGGTTCATTTAGAATATTATTTGAGAAAGATTTGGAGCGTATATTAACTTAATCCTCAACCATTCTTTTTCCGAGATTAAAGCCCCAGTGTATTTCAAATTTATTAGGTGTGAAATTTTTTTATTTTATAAAGATTAAAAAAAAAATGCAAAGACTCTAGGGTACCAAAATTTTGTTTTAAGGTAAAAAGTTAAGCTCTGTTTCAACAATTCTCACCTGGATTTCCCTTTGGCAATTACACACATAATTTCCGAAAGAAGGATACTTACCTGGAGGGCTTCCATTAAACGAGTTTAGGAGCTTTTATGCTTCCTTATCAGCCTTATGATTCAATATTCCATCCTTATGTTGCTTCCATCTGTATGCAACAACATTATCAACAACACTTGCAAACATGCAAGCATTATCACCTTATGGTTGTCCTAACAAGCCATAGTTAAAATACTTGCTGCTACAGTAATTGCAACAACTTATTTATTTCTGTATCTTGGTTCCTTGTTTATCCCAGAAGTCTTCCATTATCTTGGATTCCTGAACCTTCAAGTTCTCTTCACTGTAATTACTGTGCATGCATATTTTTGACCTGAGCACTTTCTAGCCAAAACACTCTTGATTGCCTTTATTTTTCCATCTAAATACTAAAATGATATTAACCTTCAGATTTATTTATTTCCTGGATCCATCTATCCCAACTCATACATGGATGAATTACGATTCCAATCTTGTTGTCTTATAGTCTTTGGATCTCCAACATCCATTTATTTTCGGATCCCTCTGATCCAACTCCTACATGACCCAATTCTATTTCTAGTCATGTTTTCTGAGTAATCTTGGATAGTTAACACCAAATTCCTTCTTGAGGTACTTGATTTATCCTTTCCTTAATTGATCATATCAGTACTTGGAATTGCTTGTTGTCTATTACTTTCCTTGTCTTGACCAATCCAATTTCACTTGCCTTGCACAATCCAATTCTATCATGCCATAAATAATGCCCTTCATACCATGCTTCCACTGCGCACTCTGATAACCATAAGGGAAGCATTACTCTAATTTCATAGCTAATCCATAGATATGATGCACTCTTCATCCAATATGAAATAAGCCTCTTTATTTATCTCATTACTGTCATTCAGGTAGTCAATTCCTTTTATAATAGATTTGACTCTCATGTATTGCTTAATTTGTAACTGGTTTCTTTGGGAGTGAATGCTCTTTCACTAATTCCTTCACTACATGATCCATTCCTCTGTCTGGATTCCATTGAATACTTGAATAATATGAGAGGAATTTCTGTAGTGGATTTCAAAGACTTTATGGTTGCGCCAAGATTCATACCTTAATCTTTTGTAGTATTGGCCTTTGATCACCTTCTGAAATATTTTGTCATAGCACTCTTTCCCTAAGTACCTCTGCTTAAACCACTCACCTGTTAAAAACTCAAAGTTTTTAACTCTGCAAAATCTTTTCAGACAAGATGCAAGTCTTGAGAATTTAGCAAGGACTACGTCATTGCAAAAGCTTGATAGTTTGGAGAACCGAGAAAGCTATCGTAGTTTTTTTTTTTAAATAGATGCATGACGCCTCCAGATATACATCGGTGCGAAAGGTGTTTTTTCGAAACCCCCTTTTCCAAAGTCCCGATGTCACGTGTTTCAATATGTCAAAACCACCACTCATGGAATGAGCGACGTTTGAAGTCAGGTGAACTCCGCCATGTAACGAACTCAAAAGATAATCATTTGAAATGGATTAGCCGAGCATGGAAACCAATGCACTTGTACGTAAGTATGTTTGCGATTCATGATTGGGATTCTATAACTGCCAATTCTCAAGTATGGAAGCATCATCTTATCCATAAATGGAGTAATATTCAAATTTGATCGACCTTCTGATCTTTGTAAAAGGCATTTCGGTGTCCACAAAATTGAGGTACATGGACAACACTAAATCCAGTGAGACTGATTACTCAGGCAACATGGTAGATTTTCCTATAGGTAAGGAGGAAAGGGTACTTTCTCACATTCTAGCAACTAAATTCCACACAGAGCCGGCTACAGACTCGCAGTTGGAAGTCAGGTTGAATCCCATTATGAAGAATTTAGTCATCAACAAGGGAGCTGTTAAGAAGAAAAGGAGCAAGCGGTAGAAGAAGGAAACCAGAGCTGAAACAGTCGAAAGTGTTGGAGAGAATCAACCAGTCTAGTTAGATTCTTTAAAGGAAGAGATCGCTAAGATGAAATGAGTCCTCAAATTAAAATTAAGTACATTTCAACAAATTTTGGATAGCTGGTAGCAGAGAAAAAACAAAAGATCCCTAGAGGTGGTATCTGTTATTTTAAATCATTCCCTTTTTTTGTATCTTACCTCTACTTTTAGAAATATGCGGAGGTCCGAGCATTTCAAATTCTACAAATAATTCCTCTATACATATATATATTATCTCGAGGAAAAAAAAAGGGAAAAGGAACTTGTCCTCTGAGCAGGTAAACTTTTTGTAATTATGGAATTAAAATGAATATATAAATGCAGTAGTAGATTTTAGACTATTTAAGAAAAGACTCTGACTGGTGGTGATATGCATCTTGTTTTATTTTATAGTATGTGCTCCTTGTAATATTATAATTCGCTTTCATCTGTCTAAATCGGAGGAATATAAAACCCAGAATTCATCTCTGAAATACTTTCGGCTTAGCAATTTAGACTATATTATTTCTTCTCAAACCAACTCTGAATTCATTTTAAATAATGCTCCGATGCAGTTGTGTGTGTGTGTGTGTGTGTTTTTTGTTAATACCATGCAAATTTTCTATTAAACTCAGACTCATCGCCTTAATTAGCCTTCTCCTTTTGATAGTTCAATGTTCTGACAATACATCGCTCATTCCAGAATCCATATCCCAAAGGTCATCTCCATTCCTTCAGTTATTCAACAACAAATCCAAAACAACCTAATCTAGCCAAAGTTTTCTATAGATATACCCAGTGACACGAGAGGGTCCTAAAAAACGCACTGCAAAAAGATGACGTTCAAATAGTATAAAATGTTGCGGAAATTCGTTGGTTTTCTGTTGTTGTTCGCCTTCCAATCGACTTTGCGCGCACAAAAATTCAGCCTGTACACCCATATTTATCGTGTATAGCAACACCACATGGTAAATCATGCTTTCGCACACCTATAACCATTAAGAAATTCCTTTTTGTCACGCTAATAACTATCGTGCACAGTTTTTTTGTATTGTGCACTGATATTCCACATGCATTTCGCTCTATGCACTGCACCATGCCAAAGTTCAATATGCCCTCATCGCGCACAATTATCTGCACACACCATTGATTATACTGTCGTGAGACAACTTATACTCATATTGTTCTTTGCAATATTGCGCACACCATGTGCACAATTACTATGTGTGTGTACATCAGGTGCACCTTCTTATGCATGTGCACTCCGTGCAATGCTAAATTTATCGTGCTCATCCGCACACAATATTCTTCCGCGCGGTGCCACCATTTACCGCGCGCACTTGCATGCTAACATTTTCCGTGTGGTACCGAAATTTAGCATGCGCACCAACATGCCAATATCTTGTCATGCAGTGCCAAATTTTAATTATCACGCACCTTTCACTACACATCATTCATTTTTAGTGTGCCCACCTGTGCACATTCACCTTTATGCACATCAAATCCTTGTGAATTTCGCTCCATATGTCATGTCTTCACTGTAACTTCAAATTCGACCAATTCCAGGTTCAAATTTGCCAGGACAGATATTAAATCAATAATATTTCATCACTTGACCAAATTTCTCCATTTTCTCATGAATTCACCCACATAAATTGGGGCTTTTCCCCATTTCCGCCCAATTGTTGTTACTTTTTGCCATGGACGCTCTACAACTGAAATTTGGCCACTTCAAATTAAATCCTCTATGACATTTTTGCTTCAACTCAACTTTATCAGCCAATTCAGGCTTAGCGTTGGAAATTGAATCTCTAATACCAGTTTGTAACATCCCCTGCCTCACACCGGTTGGGAAATACCTACTCCAGAACACTCTTTCATGCTCAAATACTAATTTGTAACGTGCCCGACCATTCATGTTGGGACACACTATGCGGAGAACACATCCATTCTCTATGCAGAACATCCTGTAACATACTTAGCATCCTAACTAAGTTATGCCACATATAATTTTCTAACTGCATGCAATTAAAACATATGCACACACATAACTCTTGCGGAAGCTTAATATATATAAAACATGAACAAACAAATACGCTATGTAAATGCATGGATTCACACTGAAATAGTAGTAAACATATACATGCAATGTATACATGCAATTACCATAAGCATACATGCATCTATAATCACACATAGGATAAACCCATAAAAATAGCACATGAATAACAATGCAACATGTAAATTAATCACACAATTGACACTTATCTTTGTGAGAATATTACCAACTGTGTGCATACCTTCCACGACCCTCCCAGCCTTAGACCACAATGTTCATCACTCTCAACAGTGATTCACCCCTGAGCTGGGACTAAACTCCACCCAGGTAAAGGGGTTCCTAACCAGGCTAAAGGCTCATGAACAACAGGAAAGACTCTGTCTCGGGTGCTTACTCAACTAACAGCCTATAGCCCCTCATTCCCCACATGCTTGTCCCACCCAAGGAAGTGTTCCCCTTCTCTACTTACCAGTCCCTCGGCTGCCACACTTCCCTTCCAGGGCTTCAGCAATAGGCCGAATAGGAAGTCTCAGAGCCCTGCAGTTGTAGTTCAACACCTTTGGAAATCAATCCCCAACAATTCTCTCACCTAGACAATTTCTCATGGGCCTAAAAACCCACCTCTTCAATATCCCACGGGCCTGACAACCCGCTTCTTCAATCCTGCTCCCAAGCTAACAGATACCCAACAGAAGGCTCTGGATATGGGTTCAGGTAAAATCATGAAGATACAATGGATAGCTCAATGGCTGTGAATACTCCTGGATGATTGACTGTATATCTTCGTGATGAATTAATTAGGGGAAAGATGATGGTAAGAACGATGGAGAGTTCCTTGGAAATGAACTAAGTCCAACAATAAGTATGCATGTCCCCAAATTGACACTTGTCATGTTGGGGCTACTTTGGCCCACTTGTCCGCAACTTTAGAACTTAGGATAAAATAATTATCCATACTTTATGAATAAAGAAATATTAATATAATATTCCTTTTTGGCTCAAGCTTCCTAGATTATCCCTTTTCCTTAAATTTTAGGCCCCACCCTTTCTCTGACTAGTGGAGTTTAGTCCCCCATCTCTTTTGTCATGGTCGGTCTGTGTGCAGTGATGTATTTTATATTAAATATAAGACATGTACCAAAATAGGTGCACTGGCCTTTAACATCTATGCTCTCTAGCCTAATCAAAACATAAGCATCCTAGCTTATAATAACTGGCACACCAGCCTATAAAACATATCATATACACAAAGGCTCATTGGCCTCACAATTGCGCGCACTTAAGATGCTTCGCACGGTGTCTGGAATGTGCAAAATCCTCATTTTTACTGCGCAGTACATGCACACACTACACCATGGAAATGCAAGACAAAAGGTATAAAACAACTCACCAGCTTAAGTACATTATTACATTTGTTGTTGGGGTTCTACCTGAGGATATTACAGTTTTATTTCGATTAAAATGCATGGTATATATATATGTGAATATTCCGCAGTGTTAGCCTTACCCAGTCTCTTGGGAGGGTCGGGTATGTTACAAATTGGTATCAAATCTTTAAAGGCTAAGTTAAGGTTGTTTCAGTAGCATTGCTTGGTCTTCGGAGGGTCGGGGATATTACAAATTGGTATCAGAGCATGGTTACAACACTGAGCCTGGATGGGCCATGTTAGAGGAAGTTGAAGCAAAAGTTTCGAAAAGAATTGTTGTCGAAGTAGAAAAAATTCAAGTTCAAACCCCAAAGTTTCAATGTTGAGCCTAGATGGGATAGATAAGTGGTCATTGGACCCAAGGTTTAGAGAAATTGTGTCTGGAGGACTAATTTCGAACCTTAGATTATCTCTGAGTTCCAAGGAGTTACTTGGTCATGTCAAGAAGCTCAGGAGGAATAGCGGTAGAATAAAACTGCATCCGTAGATCAACTATGCAGAGAATATCTGGACCGTCCAATCCACGTCCAGACACTTAGGAGAGTGTGCAGAAGAGATCATATCTGGGCCAACAGATCTGAGCATGTGGACCAATAGCCATTTGATCTAGGGAACGTGCACAAGGTTTAAAACCCTTTGGAGTTTCACATGAGTGTGTATATAATGATACGTGAAGTCTCGACATCATCAATACTGTCCATTGGGAGGGATGCGTGGAGAGCGATTAGCCTTTCGTTGACTCGTGACTTGAAAAGGTCAAAGGGCAAGTTTGTGAGAATTTTTGAAACACGAATTCACGATTAGATCACAACATGTTATGAGGGAAAAACTCTCTATGGCCAAGGGTAAACCACAACAGACAGGTATGACTGTAGAAATCAACTCAATTCCATTGTATCCTATATAAACTAATGTGCAAGATAAGAAAGAGGCCTACCTTGATCCAACATTCGATGATGTTCCACTGTTGAGCACTTCGACCCAAAGCTTTATACTTGCAACAAGTTCTCAACAAACAAGCAGAGAAAGTACATAGTGATAATATAAAGGGGTTAGAACATTATATAACATAATCCATTAATAAACATTACAAACATGCCCATGGATAATAATCATATATTTGCACGATACCAATAGGACAAGAAAGGAGTTTTTCTATTAATAATTGGTCAACAGAAGTGACAACATTACAGACTTCCATGTTGGCACGGTTTAAAACCAAGAAACCAAGAAACCAATAACTAAGAGGTGGAGAATAAGGCCTCATATGCATGAGTGAAAAATGAGGCTTGTCATAAAGTCATGTATCAAGTTATAATGGACTCCCGGTCCTAAGGAAAAACTTAGCATGGGCACCAAATGAAAAAGGGGATCTAACTAGGGCACCCATGTTTGGTAAGTCTCTACCATTTATTAGCGACATGACTTATAATAGACGAAAGTTTCTGTGTCACAACAAATGGGTTTGTACCTAAGGCGTAAAAAATGGTAGTCGAAGGATAATGCAAAAATGCACAATGGAGTGGATACCTATCCTATATGCTAGGTTATGAAAATACCTTCCCGAGGTGACAAACGACCAATCATGACGTTGAAATCCACACGAAAACTGAGTCAAAACTATAAAATCCATCTCAAAACCACTTTTGAATTAGTCCATTAGGTGAACAAATAACATGAAACTATATAAAATGGGTAAAAATAGCTTATAAATAGTAATAAAATAAAAAACTACTATATCATTTTGTTTTTTACCCAAATAGTGCAATTTGGATGAAAATACCTCCAAGATTCAAATGACGATTGCGAGAGAATTAGGCAATTAAATCATGAACCGTCTGGATCAGGTAACTCTTCATCTCATTCTCTTCAAATTCAGTGGATTACATTTTTTATTTAGGTTTCAATTTTTTAGTTTTTGAAGGCATAAATTAGGATTTTCAGTATACGCGGGTTGCCTTTGTTTAAGTCGTGTGTATGACAATGTATATGCTCCTGTGTGAACCACATGGATCTTGTATTAAGCCCTACATGTGACTGTGTGCAAAGAAAGTCGTGTACAGGTACGCAAATGGCCAAAAATAGGGGTTCTAACACAGAAATTGATTTGTTTTTTGTAGGATGGTCATGGAATGGAGAGAACGAGAGCATGAGGAGATAGATTTAGTTGTGGATCGAGATCTGATGGGTCAAGCGGCTCTAAAAGTATGTGGCTTGTAAAAATTTTGGGCTCTCAAAGGAATGAGGGCCCAAGTGAGGTTGTTGGAGATGTTGGTGGGTTACTGGGACCCTGATAGCGAAAGATTTATCCACGATGGGCAACCATTGAGGATCGAAGTAGAGGACATATACTTCTTGACTGGTCTATCATGCCAAGGGGAGGTTGTAAACCTCAATTCATGCGGAGCAGGGAGTGGGATGAATATTGAGGAGTATATCGATGCTCACTGTGTAGTAGGGACTCCCAAGGAGGGAAGCCAAGTCCCCATCTGAGAAATAAGTAACCTCAGTTTGAATATCATTGTGCTCATTCTTACTAGGATCATAGGTTCGACCTCATTCAATCAAGCATTGAGACCGCTTATCTTTTACGTAGTAGAGTGTGCTAGACCCACTGTCTATGACTGGTGTACCTCACTGCTGACCAATATAAAATGTCAGTTGACAGAGTGAAAACAGGGGATAAGAAAAACTTTGGGTTTGCCTCTATTCTTTGCATCTTATTTTTCGAGAGGGTTCTAGGTCTGGGACCTATAGTGGATATCCTTCATAGAGGACCACACGATCCAACCATGGTGCGATGGATTGAGGTCATGAGACGACAGGGGGGAGGTAGAGTGTGAACACCCTACAACGATGATTTTTTCTTCTAGTGGCAGCGACAAGTCATTGCTCTGGATGACTATCCCTATGCGGGGATTGATTTCAAAGGAGATAAAGATATTCCACTTCCACCAGGGGCCGCCTACAGTGACATAGCTAAAAAGTTTTTAAATATTTCAATTTTTTGTATTTTTGTATTTAAGGAACAAAATAATTTTTTTGGATGGTGCTTAAATATTAACTAGACACTTGTGTAATCGCAGACGTAGGTCCATGACGACCAGAGGCATTCCTTCGACATAGATGGAGGAACCGGGGAGATGAGGCGGTGGGAGGAGAAGAAGAGAGTGTCCTACAAAACGTGCAGGGAAACCTGTCTCGTTTGACACAGAGGATTCATATGGTTCAGGTAGAGGATCTACCTAAAGCCATGAAGAGACAGGTGCTTGGTGTACCCAGAGGATGGGTATGACTCTTCTGGCATCTCGCAAACGCCATGGTTTGTTACCATGACACACATCCGACGGCACAGGCGTAGATGTCGTGGGTTATGTATACCGACTGTATATGTGTATTGAGGGTTTTAGCCCCAATTTTGGAATATAAACACCATATTTTGAAATATATAAAAAGGGATCTTCGACTTTACTTATATCTTACAATGTGTACATTTATTTAATTGTTTTCTTTTCTTTATTAATGTGACAAATTCCAATCTAAAACGTAATTAGCATTGGCATCGGATACATGATTAGAACTCCTAGGAATGTGATAATATTTAATAAAATCAAAATGTCATTCTAAAATACGTACCCGTAGGAATCGACAGAGTAAAGTAGGATCACGTACATGATAACGGTCGTTCAATTGACATAATACTAAATGGGAATCCAGGCGAACTTCTAAAGAGTGAATACCTTGTCAGATAGCATCGTGCAAAAGTTCTATGATGACACTATATTTGGCCACATTATTCATGGATGGCCCTAGGTATACGCCACCTGAAGACACCAGCAAACCTTCGAGTGAGTAAACCACCCAAGTGGCAGAAGCCAAGTTCTGTGTATGACAACTGGCTCTGTCTATGAATCCTAGGTAGACCAAAGATTCTATTGACATCTGCCAATAAAGGGAAAACTCGATAAGCAAGCCAAATACAAAAGAAAAGGGGAAAATAGATGTATATACACTAAATTTACATTAGTATACAAATATTTCCGCCCAAGCCTAGGGCTCAAGCGTAGTACCTTTTCAAGTAGAGCCCATTTCTGGGCTCGGCCAATTTATTCCCTTCATAATCTTCTAACTCGTAGGCTCCTTCTTGTAGAACATGTCGCATGATGTAGGGACTATGACACATGGATTTAAACTTTCCTGCCCCTAGAGTTTCTTTGGCTTGATCATATCAGAGGACCAAGTCACCCTCAACATACAACCGGGGATAGACATACTTGTCGCACTGAACCTTGACACGTTTCTTGTTTGCCTTGATAGCCGTAAAGGTGTCCTGACACTGCCTGTCAAGACTCTCTAGGTGCACAAGACGTCGCTCTAAATATGAAGTGTCAGGTAAGAGCTCGATTGCCAACTTGAGAGAATGGATTTCTCATTCAATAGGAAGGATCGATTCCACACCATTCACTAATTGAAAAGGGGCAAAATCGGTGGCAGTCTTAACCGAGGTTCAGTATGCCCAAAGTGCGGGATATATCATGATGTGCCAATTGGAATTACTCTGACTAACAGTTTTTTGCAAAATGGTCTTGAGAGACTTGTTGATGGCCTCTACTTGCCCATTTTCTTGGGGGTAATAAGGAGATGAATGGCCATGTCTAAACCCTAGCTTAGATGCTAGTTCTACCATCATTTCATTCTGAAAGTGACTGTCATGGTTAGTGACAATCTCACTCGGGATACCGAACCGGGGGATAATTTGGTTGAACATGAAGAAGGCTATATTATTCCCATCGAATGTTATGGTAGGTAAGGCCTCGACCCACTTAGTAAAGTAGTTAATGACCACAATAATGTGTTGATTCCCCCTAGCCGAAGTTGGGTTGCAATCGACGAAATATACCCCCCACTTGGTGAAGGGACCGATGGTGATGACTGGGTGAAGAGGGGTTGGGTGCGAGTGCATTTTCCTAGTGAACACTTGGCAAGGGTGACACTTCTTAACCTCTTTGATACAATATTTAAAGATAGTAGGCGAGAAATAACTAGCTCATAGGATTTTTTGGGTTGTCGCAAGCCCAGATAGGTGACCACCACAAGCCCCTTTGTGGTAATTATTTAGGACCGATTCGGCCTCCTCATGAGTTAATAAATGACACAAGATATTATCTATTCCTCAGCGATACAAAGTGTCGCCGATGATGGTATACTTTTTGGCTTAGTATCTAACACGCCATCGATCATCTCGCGAGAGATGCTGAGCGAACTTCAAGGTTTGAAGATATAAAACAATGTCTCCATACCAAGGGTTGGACGATGAGACAAATAAAATGTGTTTGTCCACAAGCGAATCAACATGGATAACATCCTCGTCTAATCATGGAAAATCAAATATTAATTTTGCAAAAACTAGCAATTTCTTGGACTTGGCCGAAGCAAAGTTGAGATTGAACTCTTGTAAGATGACAATCCATTTATTATATTTCCTCCCTATGATACACCTGGTAAGGACGTATTGAAACGAATTGACATCAGCAACCACAGTAGTCTTGCAAAGCAATATATAGTGAGGTAAACGTTGGACTGCGTGAACGGCAGCCAAAGCTAGCTTTTCAATGTGAGAGTAATTAAGCTCAAGGCCGACTAAATTTCGACTAAGATTGTATATGACATGCTCATGGAGCTCATCATCCTCCTAAACTAGAACCATACCAATCATCTCTTAAGACGTGACAATATACAACAAGTAATCTCTATTGTAATCAGGGGATTTCAGCAAAGGGGCCGATACCAAGTGTTATCACTGAAATTTCGTCTACAAAGGGCGACAAGAACTCTGCATCATCAACATAACAATGAAGTCATTCATGGCACAGAATTAAGTTTACAGCATTCCAGAAGAGTCAAAAACTATACAGAAATTGAAAGATACTTCACATCAGTAAGGTGCGAGCGTATGCGCGGGAAAAGAACGTGTTGTGCGTGCTTAAGCGCCCGATGCGCGACTGTCCACATAAAAAGCCGTGCACCTGCTAATCCGGCACATTAAATGCTTAAGTCGGCCTCCCGACCGCCAATAGACCTTCGCCCGAGATGATTTGACATCCAGATCAGGGTCGGTCCTGCAAAAGCGACGAATTAATGGCTTAAACAAACCCTAAACAACACCTTGTTTACACCGGAAGCTAGTTTCGTGACCGCTTGGAAAATGTTATAAATAGCAGTGAAGGCTCGTTGTTTCAGCAGAGAATTCCATGCAAAGTTATGCTGTCCAGATTCAGAGCTCAGTCCTCTTGACAAGTCATCAGTCTACAGCCAGCTTCAGAGTTCTTTCACTGTTTCATTTCCGCTCTACTTGTTTTGTAAGGAAAGCACAATCTTGAGAGATTCGAAGGACCTTTCGTTGGAGGGAGGGGGAATCTTTATCCCTGCCCTCAGCGTGTACTTTGGTTTCCCTGAATAGATCAAGCCTGGAACCATTGTGGACTTCCCTGTCTCATGTTTG
>SNQJ01S0258618.1:0-12377 GCA_010110895.2 Picea sitchensis | reverse complement strand
ATATATATATTAAAGAGCATACTTTCACAAATCATAAAATTCTCAAATCTGTTTGGTTTAAAATGCATTAGAAATTTTAATGGACACAAGTTCGCATATTTAATATTTTTTATTTTATTTTTTAATTTTATAAAAAAAATTCAAAATATTGAAAAAATTATTGTTAAAATCTTTTCATTTTCTTATTTTAAGGTATTTTTATTTTTCTTATTCATATGAATATTAGAAAGAAATCTCTTTCAAATCTAGCCAGTTTGATTGGTTTCTATGGGCCTAGTTTTGTAAGGGGATTCAGGTTAGAAACTCTGTTGATTAAGGGAAAACACTTAAAAACCCAACCATGTTAAGGGTTGGTGCACATACCAATTAGTGATTTTAACAAAAAAACAATAAAAAGAAATCTCCTATCCAAATATAATACATTTTTTTTTTTTTTTTAACAAATTAATAAAAATATTTTTTATTAAAAAATAATATAAAATATCACATATACTATAAAATTTACATATTTTCATTATAAAAAATATCTTAAAATGCATATTTAACACTAAAAATGTGGGTGGCCACATACACATTTTTTTTTTTATAATTCTCAAGTATTTATGAATAAAAATAATATTAGATTTATTAAATATTGATAAAAAAAATTCCAAAATTTATATCTGAAAAGCTAAAACAATTATGTACAAATAATCTTCTTATCACAAAATAAGAATTTTAATAAATTAGAATTAAAATACTTACATATTTTCTTTTTTTCATCACCCAAACTTTTGGATGATGTGATCTAGACTTTTAATTTGATTTGGTTTGATCATGACTTATGTCTCGATATCCATGTGATGTTATGAGATGATTGGACTTTGATATATGGTGTGATTACTTATTTTAGCCTATAAGTAGGTTGAGTTGTGTCTTGATATTGATGTGTGTCTAAAAGTTATATAGGTGATATGAATTTTTAATGATAAATGAAGTCATGGGAAAGTTAAAATCAATACATGTTTATATGATGGAAAATTATTATATTATGTTATAATACCTATAGTTTGTCAAGTGTGATAATAAGAACCCTGCTTGCCTGCCAGCTTGCCTGCTCCTCAATAAGTATCTGTCTAGTTGTCTGTCCCTATCTTGCCTATCTAGCTCCCAGTTCCCCATTTATTCCTAATAAATGCCCGAGGCTGAGTGTTTGCTAAAAGCTGTTGATCCTTGCTTGGGACCTCTGGAGACTCCTTGGAAGACTCTTCAAACTACTATAGGCAGAACCCTCAGAGAGCACACTCAAAGGTGCTTTCACGAAAGAGCTTAACTAATAGGGCACCGGTGGCTAAGAACCTTTCCTCACTCTAGAAGCCTTCAAAACCACCAGTGGTAAAGAAATAGTTGGAATGGCGGGTTGTGGATATGGAGAAGAAGAGGCAACAATTAGATGAGATTGTCAGATGGAAAGTACAGCATAAGACCATCAATACATGTTTATATGATGGAAAATTATTATATTATGTTATAATACCTATAGTTTGTCAAGTGTGATAATAAGAACCATATATGCATATGGACTCTAAATTGAGTCAAGATATGTGGACCCAAGATGGGTTTAGAATATTGATTATTTTCATGTGTATAGTTTCTATTGTTTATTCACAATTATTGGACATTATTGTTTGATGTGATTGTTTCTAGATGTGTGAAAATATAGGAATAATAATTTTCAATTAATCTTACACATGGGAAAAGGATTGTATGAAAAGTTGTGACATGAGGAATGCCATTAGGGAGAGGAGGTATATGTTTCTTATTCCTACCTACTATCCTCTGTACTATGTAATAGGTTGAAAAACATATGTTTTTTTTCTAGAGGTCATATGTTACCATGAGGGTAGGCCACAAATTCAGTCACTCATGAGGTTCTATTGAGGAGTGCACAATAAGGTGACAATCCTTATTCCTTAGTTACCATTAGTCTCTCACCATAGGTAAACCAATTGGATTAACTAGGTCCCAACCGCAACACTACTCCCCCACCATGAAAAATGGATACTTGAAGGCTTTGAGTTAGCTTGGTATCATGCACTTGAAAAGTTGTAGATGTTATGTCTAGCTATTGTTGCAAGGTACTTGAAGAGTTGTAGTGATCATGTATAGATTTTAGTGCAAGGTACTTAAAGGCCTTGAGTTAGCTTGGTCTCACCCTTGGTATTCACTTTGGTTTGTATATGTGTCTACTTTGGGAAAAAAGTATCTCTTGACTTGCATAATTATTTTGGCATAAAGAAATAAAAAAGTGAATTTATGACTTGATTGCTCATGTAGATATATGCATATTATATAAAAGGGGAAAAGTGGGATTAGACTCAACTTGATATTTGGTAAAGCATTTGAAAATAAAAGAAAGAAAGTGGATTTTAATTAGAAGTTTTATTAAATAAAAAAAAATCATTTCATGTGCACCTATTTAATTAGGAAAAAATAAAATAATCAAGGGAACATTTAGGAGTAGAAATAGAAAAGATAGTTGGAAGGTGGTTAGTAATATATCTATTTATGTATATTTGAAATTACTAATTATGCATGGAGGTGACATGTTTGTGGGTGAATATTATGCATTAAGTAATTAAATAATTATCAATTTTTCATGAGAATGGAAAAGGCAAGAGCTTCAAAGGGTACATAAGAAGAAAGGATTGGGATTGAGAGCTCATATTTTGCACACTAATGTTGGATGAATGTCCTAATGCTCAAATTTTTCATGGTGATCTGGTTATGAGCTTGGTCGTATTGTTCACCAAGACTTGTTAAAGTAAAGGGGAAACAACCTCGTGGGATAAAAATATCCCCATTGTTTTTATAGAGGTGGTGCTCCACTTTCTTACTCATATTATAATTTCTTTTATACAAGAAGCAATGGATTTATCCATTCATAACATCAATGCCTGAGAATGGACTAGGAGGTAAACCAAACATATAATAATGATTTAAATTAAAATATATAGAATAACTTCATCCATTCCATCAAATCCATTCATAAAGTAAGAGGGAAATAATTCGAAGAAAGACACATAAGACAGAAAGTAAAGTGAAGGTCCAAAACAAACAAATTTAAATGATTTCAAACAATTAATTTCATAAAGATGTAAATAAGGCACATACTCGAGATTTCATGCTTTAATGAAATTTAGAAACCACAAAAGTTATGATTTCCAAAAATAACTCTCTGTGAAAATTCTTAAAAGAATATTACAAGTTGATTGTTCAAGATCAAATAAAATTTGTGCAAAAACAACATTGCATAATATATGTGATACTTAAACAATAAAATAAATTCATTCATATTTTTGGAATGTGATGGGGCTCTCATGGACCATATATATGATAGTAGAGGTAACTTATAAGAAGAGAGCAAAATTGTTGGAACATAAAGTTATGATGATTCATGACACCTCTCTTGGAATTAGTCCATCGGGTGTTTGGCCTACATCTGGAAACAATCGGTCAAGTGATCGAATAGATCTCTGCATATGTCACTTGATTAGGCAACAAGCCTGTCGGTCAGACATTTAACCAACAATCAAAGGCAAACGATTGGTGGATCGACCAACTGAGAAATCGACTATGTGTTGGACGCATGGATGGTTGGGTCAAGCATCCTTGTTAAGCTGACTAGACAATGCAGATTTGATGGAGTCAACTCGACAAGATCTTCTTGATTCCAAGGAAGTTGGTTAGATATTGAAGCTACAAATAGCAGACCCAATGGGTCATTATCAACAATGCATGTACAAGAGTTGTATGTTAATGTTGAGCATATTTCTCATGTTCAATATGCATTGTGATGTTTTGATCACAATGCCCTATTCTTAAGTGGTGTAATGGTTTCTTTAGACACCAAATTTTTATTTGAAACTTATACTCTTTGATTATCTACATTTCTGTTCATTTGTTTCATATCATGTTACAACGAATCCGCAACATGGTATCAAAGTGACTAGTTGTGACCACACCTATTGTCTGCAAATCATGTCAAGTCAAATATATTGTGTGATTGACTATGGGACAGTGATTTGAAAACTGTAACTTGTGGAAACAAATTTGATCTATCTAGATATTGAAGATGACTTCCAAGATCGATCCCATAATTTTGAATGGGACAAATTATGTGGTATGGAAACCATACATGGAAATCATATTCAAGAGTAAAGGATTATGGAAATATATGAAGATAATGATTCCATATCCAACAAAATATAAGGAAAATTTCGTTGTTCATGGAAAGAAGGATGAGGATGTAGGGGGTCATCATCACCTATATCTCGTGGGAGATTCATTTTCATATAAATGGAATCGAATACCCTCATCGAGTCTGGAAGAAGATGAAGTTGTTATTTGATAGATTCGATGAAAGCCACGCCATGAAATTGGAGAAAGAGTTTATCTATGTCGATCCTCATTATTTTGACAGAATAGAGGACTACTTGGCACGTGTGAAGGAACTATACTTGAAATTTTGGAGAATGTGGAAATAATTATCATAAGAAAGACAAAATCATCGAGTTTGATCCATAGACAAAA
Organism: Picea sitchensis; assembly: GCA_010110895.2. NCBI lineage: Eukaryota > Viridiplantae > Streptophyta > Pinopsida > Pinales > Pinaceae > Picea > Picea sitchensis. The sequence goes on along the minus strand of SNQJ01S0258618.1, from coordinate 7,805 downwards.
TCATCGAGTTTGATCCATAAACTATCATGGATATTCCACAGAAATAGTTCATCACAACAGATCTAAAAAAATAATGAAATATTTTTTATTAAGGTTAATTTCCTTTAGATCTCCAAAATATTTAGTTATTGATAAAATAGATAAAATACAGAAAAATAGATAATAGTAAAACACATTCACACCATCCACAAATAAACACAAGATATGAACTGGGAAACCCAATATGGGAGAAAACCTAGCTAGAAGGTGAGGATGCTCTGCTCTCTTTTCTCTGGTAAAGAAATTATGCAAGTACAAAGAAAAAGACACTCTCTGGTGAGTTTCCTTTGACCTATGGCCTGTATGGATGATATATAATCTATTCTCCTATTTTATGCTAAAAAAATACCACTCTCAGATGTTTTTCTTAGCTATGGAACAAGATACAATGAAAAGAATGGAACCCCCTTCTCCTTCTAGTGGCTTGGATTTTAACATAGCCGGATAACCATCTAGGGATATGTTTTTTACTTCTGCAACCCTTAATTGTGGTAGGGTTTTGAAACTTCTAGAATATTCTTGAAATACCTCATGTGGCTAGCCCATATGGATTATTAATGGGGGATGATGTGGCATCATCTCATACCATGGTGGTCAACACAATAGGTCAACTTGCGGGAGGCATAACTTTTGTATACAAACTCTAATTGACGTGATTTTTTCACTGTTGGAAATATCTTGATGTGTACAATAGTGTGATGGATTCCAAGCTATGCTGGGAAAGTTTTAACAAAAAAAAATCCATTTGATGCCCCAAAATGGCCCTGGAAAATTCCGGAACCCAATTTTCCAAATTGGGACCTACCATTAAAATGGCCCTGCAAGATTATTCTTCCAATTTTTACACTATGAAAGGATCAAGATAAATGAAAAATAATATAATGATCCAATCCGGACCTTGGGAGAATTGTTTACATATATCACATACCGAACCTTAGTGCCAATATTTTTTTTGTTTCTTAGTTAACAAAGACAAGTAAAATTATGGAGTTTTGCTCAGATCGATTCTTTGTTTGAGATTTGAAGAAAGGTTGGTCAATTTTTTCTAGAGGGTTTCTCGACCCAAAGGATAATTTTTATAATTTTTGTGACAATAATTGACCGAAATCTAAATCGACTGCTCTTGTTGCTCACACCGATGAATGAATTTGGCATGAATGACTCGAACACCTAAATTTTTGAAGTCTGCAGTCGATGTAAACTCAGAATATGGTTACTAGGTTACCTAAAGTGTTTCCCCTTGATGGAGTTTGTAAACTATGTGTTCTTGGAAAGCATCATCAATCACCCTTTGACTTTGGAAAAGCATGGTGAGCACAAAATCTCCTAGAGCTGGTTCATAATAATCTTTGCTACATTAATCTACCTTCCTTAGCAGGTGCAAGGTATATCTTGACTTTCATTGATGATCTATCTTGTTATACTTGTTGGTGTTTCTAGCATCGGATAGGTACTTCCACATGGGTTTAAGTGTCTAGACATGTGGAATTCATCCAAAGCCTTCTACCTTGGTGATTTGATTTAATTAAAGGAATTATTAAATTAAAGTTCTTTTATTAATTGGTTGATTTTATTTAATGAAATGCTAAAGTTATTAGTGATGAGCCCAATTATTTCCTATCCCAAAGGCTCATCTTAGGCACATTTTCCACCATAATATGACTTAATACTTGTTTTCCCCCATATTTAATAGAAGTCATGGATATTTTTGCATGTTTCTTAGTAAATGTATTTTGAGGTGGATTTGTGTGTATAATATGCCTTTTTTCTCTAATATCTATGCCAAAAGATGTGTGTAGCACCAAGAAGGTCAAACTTCATGAGTCAAGGGCACCAACATCCTAAAAACAAGGGATTTTGTCTCCCTCGGAGTGATACCAACCATGAATCAAGGGGCATTGTCCCCACCTACATCCAGAGAAATCTTTGTGCATTAATACCCACTCATGATCAACATCATTTCAAGATACATATGTAATTGTATGATCTTCCTCATTTACCCATTTCTCTCCTCGATCTAAGAAAGGGAGGTCAAACTCTCGAGCCTATATATACGTGTGTGTGTATATAGCCTAGGAGAGAAGAGGGAGAGATTTTTGGAGATTATTTTAATGAAAAAAATTTCTTAAGACATTGGTTGAATATTTAGAGATTTTGGCTCTTTATGTATTACTATTGTTAATGAAATAAAGATGGGTTTTCCTTTAGTTTATTAGAGTTTTTATCAAGGTTCCTTATGCTTCTTAGATAGGGCCCACTCAAGAGGGCTCAGGGACCCTGTTGCAATTTCTTTATTTTCTATTCATGTTAATTAGTGATTAGTTAAAATTTCATTCTATTTTAAAGGTTAATATAGTTTCACATGATTAATTATGGTTTCTGTCAAGGCTATCATTGATTGGTTAGTTACAATAGACATCTTATAGAAAAATTCAATAGCCTGTTGGAGCACTCTTAGGTTCCTCCCAAGGTCAAGAACCTCAGATCCACTTCATTTTATTATATTCTAGCTTTATTGATGCTTTAGAAGACTTACACTACCTTTCTAGGCCTCATTTTGGCTTCTTGTAGGAGTTTCTTGTAGAAACTGCACAGTTCCTGCAGGAATGTTTTAGTTCTAAATTTCATTTTATCTTAATCTTGTTTTCATGAAAACATCAATAAACAATAAAAAAAACATATGGATTTCTATCGATCAAAGGGGCTAGACAAAATATCTTGTTTTATTCATGCATTAGTTTAAATTTTCTTTAATTACATTTTTATTTCATAGAGTAGAATGAATTCATCTTCTACTTTCAGTTTTCTCTTTATGATTCAATATGATTCACTGCCATTAGACTAAAATCCTTTTCTGCAATATAGATTATTTATCCTTTCAAGTTGGTGTTTTTTCCTTCAAGCAATAGTTTGCAATTTTCTTTTACATTTCAATTCCTTGCAGTTTCATGCATTCCAAACCTTTGATCAGTCTCAGACCTGTACTACTATCAATGCACACTGCATATACATTGAAAAGCACCTATTAATTTTTTACGAACCACGGGTTGACAAAGTAAAGTAAGAAGCAAAGGGTACAACAGTATTATTGTTGTTATTCCTAGGACCATCAATTAACATTAGTGAATTAAATCTTAGCCATTGATCTCAAGTGAGGGGAGATTTAATCTCAACCGTCAATCCCTTTGGATATTAGGGTTGCATCATAACTCAACATTATAAAAGAAACGTTATGGTGAAGGAGGAAGACACTTCATATACTTTACAGAGTGAATTTTTACTCTTCATTATAGAATGCGAGAAAAGAAGGACTTTTTCTCAAGGAGATCTCAAATAGGTGGAGAAGGATTTTCATCTAGAGATGAATATAGGTTAGGGAGAAGAGAGAATAGGGGAAGCCACAAGGAGTTCCATTAGATTGGATATCTCAAATAGGTGGAGAAGGATTCTCATCTAGAGATAAATATAGATAAGTGAGAAGAGAGAACCATGGAATTCACAAGGAGTTCTAAAATATTGGAGCACGAACAAAAGGGTTACTCCATACTGAGTTTTCCATACATTCTTGGTGTGTTTGTACGTCGGTTTCAGTTTAGACAGGTGCATATATGCAGGTTTTCTTGAGAAAAGTAGTGTACACCTCGAAAAGAGTGACATTCTGGGGTTGTATACTAGTGCATGAGTTGCTAGGGTTTGTAGGTATTGTCTAAAGTTTTTTGTATTTCTCAGTGGTTCGTTTTCCCAGTAAGGGAGCCCTTGTAAGATTTGAATTTATTTGAATGATAAACTTAGTTCATGGGAAGAATATATTATGGTGCTTATGAGTAGCATCATTGATGTTGAGCCTTCCAGTTGTAAGAAAGCGATAGGTAAACATGATTGATGGGATTCCATGGTGGAGGAGTATGCCTTTATCACGAGGAATGATGTTTGGGACATAGTGTCGAGATTAGAGGGAAAATTAGTTGTGAGTTCTAGGTGGCTCTACAATACTAAGCATGTTGCAGATGACAACTTTAAGAAGTTCAAGGTGAGGTTTTTGGTGAGAGGATTATCACAGAGATAGGGAGTGAAATACGAGGAGATATTTACTATAGTCTCCAGGTATGCTTCTATTCAATTTGTTATTTCTATTGCTTCAGTTATGGGGTGGAGGATTCACTAGATGGATGTGAAGGCATATTTCCCCAACAAGATCATTGAGGAAGAAGTATGTATAGAGAAACCTCAAAGATTTGAGGTGCATGGGAGGGAGTCTCATGTGTGTAGGATTATGAAATACTTGTACGGACTCAAATAGGATCCTAGGGCGTGGTATTCTAGGATTGACGAATACTTGCAGAGTATGGGCTTTACCAAGAGTGAGGTGGATCGTAATTTTTACTTCATACTTGTTGATTCTATTCCACTTATCTTGGTACTATATGTGGATATTTGTTTCTCATAGGTGCAGAGGATATTATAGTAGGGTGCAAAGCACATGTGGCTACAAATTTCAAGATCAAGGATAATGGCTTGATGCATTATTTCTTGTGGTTAGAGGTATGGCATATATAAAGAGAGATATTTGTTGGGTATGTGTTATATTCTTTGCAAAAGTAGTAGTGTTTGAGCGTTGCTTCGGGCATGTAGGGGGGCGAATACCCCTTGTGCAGGGGTTCGGGGGCAGTGCCCCATAGAAAAAAAATTCTTCCTCAGGAAATGTGTCATGTATTTAGGTGGTCTTTCGACACATAGTTTCTTTGCTGATGTTTTTCTATTTCTGGTTAAGTAATTAGGGTTGTTGATTGATCTAGGTCATTGGGTTAGGGTTTTGGATGTTGTTGGCTCCTATATGTATATTTTATTGTAAACATTGTAACACAATGAAAATATAGAATATGTTGGTTTTCTCGGTTTGGGTTTCCAGGGGAAAAATCTCTGTGTAATGTTTGTATTTTCCATTGTATCTTTTATGTTCTTTTAATGAATATTTGTTTGCAGTAAATATTGTACAAGGTTAAAATCAACAATATTCCTTAGTCAAAAGAAGTACATAGTAGAGATCTTGAAGGTATTCAATATGGAGGACTGCAAACCGATGGATACACCTATGGTTAACAACTTGAAGAAGGTTATCACTTTAGATTCATAGCTGGCAGATCCTAGGATATAAAGGAAACTAATAGGGTCCTTGATGTATTTGATAAACACCATGCCATATATATGTTTTGTTGTGAACACCTTAAGTTAGTTCATGGTGAATTCAAGGCAAGTTCATTAGATAGCAATGAAGCATGTGATTAGGTACTTGAGAGGTACAATGGAGTATGGGTTGAGGTATCTTAGAGGTGATGGAGTGAGGTTGTGGGGATATTTGGACTTATATTGGGAAGGGAGTGAAATGGATAGGAAGAGCACCTCAAGGTGTTGCTCCAGTATTGGATCAACAATGATTACACAGTTCAACATGAAGCAAACTTCCCTAGCCCTAAATTCAGCAGAGGCAGAGTATATGGTAGCGAGTATGGATAGTTGTTAAGCTATTTGGATTTACAAATTACTTACAAGATTATTTGATCAGGATTTGGAGCCCACGATGATATACCATGATAATCAAAGTTGTATAAAACTCTATAAGAATCCATTATTCCATGATAGGTCCAAACATATAGAGATCAAGTATCACTTCATCCGATACAAGATCCACAAGGGAGTAGTCAAGCTTCAACATGTTTCCACAAGTGATCAAGTTGTAGACATTTTGACCAAACCATTGGTTAAAGGGATGTTTGTGTTCTTTAGGAAAAAACTTGGAGTGGTGTAGAATACCTTCATTGCTAAGAGGGAGTGTTGATGTTTGTAGCATTGGATAGGTACTTTCACACAATTCTAAATGTCTAGATGTGTGGAATTCATCCAAAGTATTCTATCTTGGTGATTTACATTGATTAAAAGAATCATTAAATTAAAGTTATTTTATTAATAAGTTGAGTTTATTTAATGAAATACTAAACATATTAGTGAATTAAATCGTAGCCATTGATATCAAGTGAGGTGAGATTTAATATCAACTATCAAACACTTTGGATATTAGGGTTAGGTCATAATTCAAGATTATAAAATGAAGGTCAGGTGAAGGAGGTAAACACTTCATATACTTGAAAGAGTGACCTTTTACTCTTAATTATAGTGAGAGAAAATAATGACTTTTTCTCAAGGAGATCTTGGATATGTAGAGAAGGATTTTCATCTAGATATCAATACATGTCAGGCAGAAGAGAGAACAAGGGAAATTGAAAGGATTTATAGCATATTGGAGCAACAAAAATAGGGTTGCACCATACAAAGTTTTCCATAAAATTTGGGTGTGCATGTATGCAGGTTTCAGTGGAGAAAGACACATATACACGAGTTTTCTTAAGGAAAGTCGCATACACCTTGAAAAGCGTGAAAATATGGGGTCATACAATGGTGTAGAAGTTTCTAGGGTTTTTAAGTGATGTCTAAAGTTATTTGTGTTTCTTAGTGGGTTATTTTCCTAGTAAGGGAGACCTTGTAATCTTTGAATTTATTTGAATGATAAGCTTAGTTTATGTGAAGAATATATTTGTGTATTATGTATGAGATTTGGTTTATAGTATTGCTTCCGCTATTTATTTGATTTAATTATTCCAGCAAGTTTTTTTTGTTTTATGATCTTCTAATTTTATTTAGAGAAAGGAAATCACTAGCTAACAAGATACCTAGGTGTCGGGATTATAAAATTAACAATACTTGGGTTTATTTTCCAAAGAAAAAAATATTGTCTTTGAAAAGTTCAAAGAAATTAAAGCCTTTTAAAAAGCAATGTGGAAAACCCATCAAGTTCTTGAGATCAGACAATGGTGGTGAATATGTAAATTGACCTTTTGAAGAATACCTGATTCGATTTGTTATTGAATGTAAGAAGTTGGTTCCTCATACACCTCAATAGAATGACATTGTTGAACACAAAAATTGGGCATTTGTTGAAATGGCTAGATGTCTTTTGAAGGACAAGTATTTTCCTTCTCTCTTTTGGGTTGAAGGTGTCTATTATGAAAACTTCCTTCTCAATCGCATATCAAATCAAGTTGTTCCATTGGCGACTCCCATAGAATGATGGTGTGGAAATAAGCCCTCGATCGACCACCTCTGTGTGTTTGGATATATTTCTTGGGCTCATATTTCTGATGATTGCATAAAGAATTTGGATGAAAAGAGTCATTCTTGCATCATAATGGGATACTCTAAAGATTCTAAAGCATATCGACTATTTTATCTTATAAAATAACAAATAATTATCAAAATAAATGTATGGTTTGACAATAAGTCTTCTGGAATCAATTTTTTGAATGCCTCCTCTGGATTATTACAGGATGATCACTTTGATGTTGTTTCCAACTATATATCTCCTATTCCATTTTCCAGTCCTTCGACTGGATAGTCCATATTATAGAGAGTTCAACAATATCACTATTAAATATAAGTTTCCCATTCCTGTCATTGATGAATTGTTAGATGAACTACATAGATAAATCTATTTCACAAAGTTGGATCTTCATTCAGGGTATCATTAGATTAGAATTAAGGAAGCATATATCCCAAAAACAACATTTTGAGCTCATGAAGGCCATTATGAATTTTTGGCCATGCCTTTTGGCCTTACAAATGCACCTTCCACATTTCAAGGGTTGATGAATACCATTTTCAAGACCTTCCTTCGAAAATTTGTGTTAGTATTTTTTATGATATACTAATCTATA
>SNQJ01S0258617.1:2043-12377 GCA_010110895.2 Picea sitchensis | reverse complement strand
TTTGGTGTAGAAGTTCCCTTTTTGGGTGGCATGTTGGCCAAGTATCACTTTTGAACCTTGATTTTGAGGTGGTTCTGCTAGACAATATTTGTTCTATTTTATCTCGTAATTTTCGGCCCTTCTGGGTATGAAACTTTCTTTTATGTATTTCTCTGATATTGCTTCTCTACAGTGCCACAGGTCTGATCAAAATTGGATGTGCCAAGTGGAATTTATGGTAACTTCCCCACAACTTGCCGATTTTTGGCCTTTCTAGGAGATCTCACTTTTATAGTGTGCCCCACACAAAATAATTGATATAAAATTTTGAAACTCGCACCAGAGATACTACATACTATCCACGATCCAATGCAACTAGTCCCACACAATTTGGATACTCCGGGAATCAGTTATGATTGTTTTACCCGGAACACCTTCTTGAGACTAGTCAATAGGTGATGCAGGAGCATCTCTCACAACAAGCGAGCCAACGCAGAATGCAAGTGAACAGCTGGACAAGCCTAGCTAAATTTTTTTAATTTTCCTTGAAGTTGATGCACCAAATATAAATGAGATCATTTAATGAAGGCGCCTTGGTTTAATGTAATCAGACCTTGAATGCCCCGCTCTCATCTGAAGTAGATAGAGGCATTTATGTTGAGATGAAATAGGTAGATAGAATTTAATATTAGATTAGACAATTTTAGAAAAAAAGAGGGAAACGGGATATAGACACCCTCATTGTGCATTGTAACATAGTTAGAAGCATTGGAGCATAGAAGAGAAGCAGAGAGCTGTGTAGAAACACCCATGTACAGTTATTTGGATTAATAGAAGAAGTTGATTCAAATTCATGGCGTCGTGTTGTTCTCTGTGTATGTGTGTTGATTGATATGCTCATGAATGTTTGCTTCCTATTATACATATGCTTTTATATGCTGCGTATATGATTTCATGTTCTAAGTTGAAGTCTGAAGGGTAGAGAGAATTAGTTTCAATTGTTTCTCTATTTGAGCCAGAGTTCCTGCAATGAGTGCAGTTGAAGTCGTCCATAAGGAGTGCGTTGACGGAGGGTTCGGATAGATTAACTTTTGTTCTAAATACCCAGAAGTGCAGTTGGGCACAGGAGCCGTGTAAGGAGTGCACAGGCCATGTGAAGACTCAGAATTTTGAATCTGAGTGAAGAATTTAAGGAATGTTGTTGTAGGTGTGTGCAGAGTCAAAGATTTCTCAGATATTTTGAAAATATCTGAAGATTCCCACCAGGAGTGCGTGCAAGGACTCTCTTTGAGGTTGAAGTTGGGTGGAAGCTCAGGAGGGATAAGGCTTTCAATCTCATCGAAGTGAAGCACTAGAAATTTGTGTCGTGGAGTGTTTAAATAGGCATTGCACAGTTGTACCATAGGGGGACAAGTTCCGCGGAGGAATACTTGGTCATTCTCAAGGAATCGCCAAAGGGAAGAAAATGACGGTCAGGATCTTGTGGAGAGGATTTGTGAAATCTCGTTAGTCGTTGGATCTGCCAAAGAAGAGAGGAGGTTACGGCCGCATTTAAAGTCCAAGCTCGAGGGGTTGTGAGCCGTTGGATCGTTGGTCAGTTAACCGTCAACCGTCCGGTTCGACAGGAGTTGCATCGGCTTTAATTCCCTGTGAACAAAGGGAAACCCCTGAGAAGACCTCGGGGATTTGGTCATCGGGGTTCATACAAGTGAAGTGGTTAGACTTTGCATTTGGGTGAAGTCCAAGGTTCGATCTGAACTGTCCATCATTTGTGGAGACGCGTGGCAGACATCGAGGCGTCGGGAGTCGGGATATCAGCATTCCCATGGACAAGAGATCGGGGAAGTCCATAGTGAAAACCTTGATATAATCTGAGCCATCCATTTGGGGAGATAGGTGTCAGAAATCCGAAGAAATTCGGTATATTTGCACTCGTAATATCGGAGTTCCTGAGGTCGTGAAAGTCGGGACATCACAAGTCTTGAAATCCCGAGAGTTAATCTGAACCGTCCATCTTGAAGGGACGCATGGCAGAAATCAGATCCATCGAGGAAAGTCTCGATAGGGAGTCGTCCATCGACGTTTGGGTCATCGAGATATCGAGGATCCTAGCGACAAGGTGTTTATGCCATTTGGAATTGCGAAGCTCGAAATCCTGATAAGGGGGGAGCGTCATTGTGGGAGCCAGCTGTCAGTATAGTGGAGAATCGGGGTTTGAAGGATCGGGAATCCCGTGAGCCAATGCATTCTGGGATTGAAAATCTTGAAACCCTAATGAAGAGGTAAGATTGCGGTCACAGGGGATAATGGTCATATTGGCCAGGAGCCTAGCCAGGACAACTAGCATGTAAAGAGCGCGTCGGGATTTGAGGGATCGCGAATCCTGAGGACGATTGTATTTGGACATTGGAAAGTCCGAAACCCCGATGGGAATATGACTGTGGTCATATAAGAGGAGGTCATGTGGACTAAACACAGACCTTGAGGACTAAGACAACAAAGGAGCATATCAGGGATCGGGGATCGGTAAAACAAGTTGTTTAGACATTGCAAGTGTCGGAATCCCGATAGGAGGAACCCCGATTTCCCGATAGAAGAAAGGGAGATCCCATGAGAGTTTTTTTGTGGGTAAAAATTTCCCGATAGGGAAATAGGAGAACCTTTATGTTCTTCAGGACGAGGAAGGAGGAAAGATCCTGTAAGCAGACGTGCCTAGCGGGCGCTCCTGCGTCAAGTGGTATCAGAGCTTAGAAAAGCTTATTTGCTTTCTGTAGCAGAGAAAAAAAGAGAATTCACCATGCCACCAAGGAGAAAATATAGACAATCACCCGATCTAGAGGAGGAAAAGGAAATGTCCAGAGGAAGGGGTAGAGAAGTGAAGAATCCAGAAGTAGAAAGAGATCTGCATAACTTACGGTCTAGAGTTGTGGACATGGAGATAAGAGAAAGGCACAGAGCTGATGTAGGAGATATCAGTGAGTCCAAAAATGAAGATGATGTTGGACATAGAGAAGAAGAGATCCCAGTATAGGATGCAACAAATGAACGCTTACTTAAAGTTGTTGCAAGAATGGGTGCAAAGGTGAAAATGGACATTCCAGTTTATGAGGGAAATCTAGATGTAGAAGAGCTTCTAGACTGGATTAGAGCTCTAAACACCTATTTTGACTATGAAGATATCAAAGAGGACAAGAAGGTCAGGCATGTCGTCACAAGATTAAAAGGACATGCAGCCTTGTGGTGGGATGAACTACAAGCTGACAGGCGTTGCCAAGGGAAGCAGAAAATTAAGAGCCGGGATAGGATGATTGCAAAGATGAAGTTAAAATTTATTCCCAGGGACTATCAAATTTCTCTATTCAGGAGGATGCAGAACCTGAGACAGAAGATAATGACAGTGAAGGAATATACTGAGGAATTTTACAGGTTGAATATCAGAGTAGGTCATCGCGAAAGAAATGACGAAAAGGTGGCCATGTATATGAATGGCCTGAGATATGAGATTCAGGATGAAATGAGCATGACAACCATCCGAATGGTGGAGGATGCTTATCAAATGGCTTTGAAAATGGAAGAGAAGCTGAGCCAAAAGCAAAGTCAGAGGGGTCGAGGCAGGATTCAGCCCAGAGGAAAATCAGTTGCCCAGGAAAGAACCCAGAAGCCCAGTGACGACTGGAAGAAACCTCAGACTCGAACAGAGGGAGGTGGAAGTTCGCAGTGAGGGAAATATGTTGAACAGAGAGAACAACATACTGAGTAGAGAGGAGGATATGCTGATAATAATAGGTTTCCTCGTACTAGAGGTAGATGAAGAGGAAGAGGTGGAGTAATCACATGCTTCACATGTGGAAAGAACGGGCACAAGTCTTATGAGTGTCCTCATAAAAATAAAGAAATTGGAGAAACTCACATCGCCAAGGAATAGAGGCAAGATGTTAAGGTGGAATACGCTGAATGTGGAAGATCGTTGGTGATGCAAAAAGTCATTTTGACAACAGAGAAAGAAGTGGAAAGTTCAGTCCAAAGGACCAGACTTTTCAGAACAGCTTGCAAGACCAAGGGTTGGGCATACAAGGTCATTGTGGACAGCGGTAGCACTGATAATCTCATTTCAACCGAGATTGTAGAAAGGATGGAGCTGGAGACGACTGATCATACAAGTCCATACAAAGTTTTGTGGCTACAAAAGGGACATCATGTAAATGTCACTAAGCAATTCTTAGTTGAATTTAAGATAGGAGGATATAATGATAAGATTTTATGTGATTTTATTCCTATGGATGTTTGTCATCTATTTCTGGGTAGACCATGGCAATATGATAGAAATGTGATTCATGATGGGAGTATGAATACATATACCCTAGAGAAGAATGGAAGGACACACATGTTACATCCAATTAAGGATAAGGAGGTGAAGCCGGAAGTAAGCAACACAGTACTTCTCATGAGTGGGAAGGAACTTCTTACGAAGGTTAAGAAGAAGGAGGATCCACAGTTCATTGTGGTCAGAAAGATGAAGATTGTTCTGACTAGCACAAGAGTGGATGATTTGCCAGAAGAAGTTCAGGAACTACTAGAAGAGTTTGCTGACATTGTAGTGGACGAATTACCTCGTTCGTTGCCACCAATCATGAGTGTGAGTCATCATATTGATCTCATACAAGGAGCCAGTTTACCAAACAAAGCCGCGTACAGATTGACACCACAGGAGAATGAAGAGGTCAAAATACAAGTCCAAGATTTGTTGGACAAAGGTTTGGTCAGGGAAAGCTTGAGCCCGTGTGTTGTTCTGACGGTACTCAGTCCGAAGAAAGATGGAGGCTGGAGGATGTGCACTGATTCAAGGGTGATTAATAAGATAACTATCAGGTACAGATTCCCATTGCCAAGAATGGATGATTTGATGGATTGCTTAAGTGGAGAATTTTTTTTTTCAAAGATTGATTTGAAAAGCGGATATCACCAGATTCGCATGAGAGAAGGTGATGAATGGAAAACAACATTCAAGACAAACAAAGGTTTGTATGAATGGCTTGTTATGCCATTTGTCTTAACAAATGCGCCAAGTACCTTTATGAGGTTGATGAATGAATTACTAAAGGATTTCATCGAAAAATTTGTTATCGTATATCTGGATGATATACTGATTTTCAGTAAAACGGAAGCTGAACATCTGAAGCATTTGGCCATTGTGATGAAGAGATTACAGTAAGAGAAGTTGTTGATAAACATAAATAAGTCCTCGTTCATGAAGACATAACTCATTTATTTTGGATATGTTATTTCGGCAAATGAGTTGAGGATGGATCCAGATAAGGTGGAGGTAATCAAGAATTGGCCATCACCGAAGAATGTTTTTGAGGTGAGAAGTTTTCACGGATTGGCTAGTTTCTACCGAAATTTCATTAGGAATTTCAGTGGAATTAGTGCAGCAATGATGGATACAATGAAGAAAAGACATAAATCTTTTAACTGGATTGAAGAGGCTGAGAAGAGTTTCAATTTGTTGAAACAGAAGATTATGGAACAACCAATTCTGGTGTTGCCTGATTTTCAAAAGACATTCCAGGTAAAATGTGATGCAAGTGGGTTTGCAATAGGAGCAGTCTTGAGTCAAGAAGACAGGTCGATAACATATTTCAGCGAGAAGCTTAATGAAGCGAAGGAGAAGTATTCCACGTATGATAAGGAGTTTTATGCCATCATCCAGGCATTGAAGAAATGGAGGCACTATTTGATTCTGAAGGAATTTGTTTTATATAGTGATAACCATGCATTGCAGTTTGTGACTCAACAGGAAAAGTTGAATCAGAGGCATGTTAAATGGGTTGAATACATGCAGAATTTCACTTTTGTGATAAAACATATTTATGGTACTGCTAACAAAGTTGTTGATGCTTTGAGCAGGAAGTGTTTGTTGTTGCAGGAGTTCAAAGTCAAAACATTGGGTTTTGATGATCTCAGAGACATGTATGCAGATGATCTAGACTTTAAAGAAGCGTATGAAGCAACCAAGAATCCAGTTCTCAGAGATAGCAGCAAATGGGCCGAATACATGATCCAAGAAGGATTTCTATTTAAAGGCAATCAGTTGTGTATTCTGAATTGCTCCATGAGGGAGAATCTGCTGAAGGAAAAACACAGTGGAGGATTGGCTGGACACTTCAGTCATGATAAGACATTCTTGAAGCTGAGCGAGTCATACTTTTGGCTAGGAATGCGAGCTGAGGTCAAGATATTTGTAGATAAATGCAGAATTTTCCAGCATTCAAAGGGAAGGAAGCAAAATGCAGGTTTTTATCAACCATTGCCCATACCTGAGAGGTCGTGGGATGAAATTATCATGGATTTCATATTGGGATTGCCAAGGACCCAAAGAGGATTTGATTCAATCTTTGTGGTAGTGGATAGATTTTCCAAGATGGAAAATTTTATCCCATGTCAGAAAACCAGTGATGCGACACACATCGTGAATCTGTTTTTCAAAGAAGTCATTTGACTTCACAGCTTACCAAGGAGTATTGTTTCGGACAGAGATACAAAGTTTTTAGGGCACTTTTGGAGGACATTATGGAAGAATTTGGGGACTAACTTGTTCTTTAGTTCATATTATCATCCTCAGACGGATGGACATACAGAAGTGTTGAACAGAAGTCTAGGAGACTTGCGGAGGAGCTTGGTTGCGGAGCACCACAGCAGTTGGGACAATGTATTGCCGCAGGCAAAGTTTGCTTATAATGACTCAATGAATAGGAGCACGGGGCAGAGTCCATTCCAGATTGTATATGGCATGCAGCCGAGAGGAGTTTCTGAATTGAGATATTCAGAACAGACTGCTACTAGGAGCGCTAGTGCAGAAGAATTCGTGGAGGCAATGAAATAACTTCACAGCCGGGTGAAGGATCGACTGCAGAATTCAAGTCAGGAGTATAAGAGGAGAGAAGATCAGCATCGAAGACGACTCCAATTTGAGGTTGGTGACTTGGTTTTGGCACATTTGAGAAGAGAAAGGTTCCCGAGAGGAACATACAATAAATTGAAGATGAAGAAAATCAGACCATGCAAGGTCTTGAAGAAAATGGGAGAAAATGCTTATGAGATTGAATTACCCGATGGGATCGGAATTTCTTTGATATTCAATGTATTAGATTTGTACCCATACAAATTTGGGGAAGCAGGAACAAGTGATGAACAGTCAAAGGTTCAGTGGAAAAAGAATATGCCAGCTGCAGAGAAGCCATAGATGGAGTAGATACTGGATAAATGAGTGGGTAAGAAGACCAGAAGGAAAGAATATTTTGAATATTTGGTCAAGTGGAAGGGCCATCCAGTTGAAGATGCCAGCTGGGAGACTGAAGCGAAGATTCTGAAGCATGGACAGATCGTGTAGGAGCTCATGGACAGGAGCCCATGAAAGTTTTCAAGCGAGGGAGTATGATGCAGGAGCATCTCTCACAGCAAGCGAGCCAGCGCGGAATGCAAGTGAATAGCTGGACAAGCCTAGCAAAAAATTTTGAATTTCCCTTGAAGTTGATGCGCCAAATATAAATGAGATCATTTAATGAAGGCACCTTGGTTTAATGTAATCAGACCTTGAGCACCCCACTCTCGTCTGAAGTAGATAGAGGCATTTATGTTGAGATGAAATAGGTAGATAGAATTTAATATTAGATTAGATAGTTTTAGAAAAAAAGAGGGAAACGAGATATAGACACCCTCATTGTGCATTGTAACATAGTTAGAAGCATTGGAGCATAGAAGAGAAGAAGAGAGCTATGTAGAAACACCCATGTACAGTTATTTGGATTAATAGAAGAAGTTGATTCAAATTCATGGCGTCGTGTTGTTCTCTGTGTATGTGTGTTGATTGATATGCTCATGAATGTTTGCTTCCTGTTATACATATGCTTTGATATGCTGTGTATATGATTTCATGTTCTAAGTTGAGGTCTGAAGGGTAGAGAGAATTAGTTTCAATTGTTTCTCTATTTGAGCCAGAGTTCCTGCAATGAGTGCAGTTGAAGTCATCTGCAAGGAGTGCGTTGACGGAGGGTTCAAATAGATTAACTTTTGTTTTAAATACCCAAAAGTGCAGTTGGGCACAGGAGTCATGCAAGGAGTGCGTAGGCCATGTGAAGACTCAGAATTGTGAATCTGAGTGAAGAATTTAAGGACTGTTGCTGCAGGTGTGTGCAGAGTCGAAGAGTTCTCAGATATTTTGAAAATATCTGAAGATTGCCACCAGGAGTGCGTGCAAGGACTCTCTTTGAGGTTGAAGTTGGGTGGAAGCTCAGGAGGGATAAGGCTTTCAAGCTCGTCGAAGAGAAGCACTGGAAGTTTGTTCCATGGATTGTTTAAATAGGCATTGCACACTTGTACCGCAAGCAGACAAGTTCTGCGGAGGAATACTTGGTCATTCTCAAGGAATCACCAAAGGGAAGAAATTGACAGTCAGGATCTTGTGGAGAGGATTTGTGAAATCCCGTCAGCCGTTGGATCTGCCAAAGAAGAGAGGAGGTTACGGCCGCATTCGGAGTCCAATCTTGAGGGGTCGTGAGCCATTGGATCATTGGTCAGTTAACCGTCAACCGTTCGGTTCGACATGAGTTGCACCAGCTATAAGTCCCCGTGAGCAAAGGGAAACCCCTGAGAAGACATTGGGGATTTGGTCATCGAGGTTCATACAAGTGAAGTGGTTAGACTTTATGTTTGGGTCAATTCCGAGGTTCGATCTGAACCATCCATCATTTGTGGAGATGCATGGCAGACATCGAGGCGTCGGGAGTTGGGATATTGGCATTCCCGTGGACAAGAGATCGGGGAAGTCCATAGTGAAAACCCCGATATAATATGAACCATCCGTTTGGGGAGACAGGTGTCAGAAATCTGAAGAGATTCGGTATATTGGCACTCAGAATATCGGAGTTCCTGAGGTCATGAAAGCCGAGACATCACAAGTCTCGAAATCCCAAGAGTTAATCTGAACCGTCCATCTTGAAGGGACGCATGGCAGAAATCTGAGCCATCGGGGAAAGTCCCAACAGGGACTCGTCCATCGGCGTTTGGGTCATAGGGATATCGAGGATCCTGGTGACAAGGTGTTTATGCCATTTGGAATCACGAAGCTCGAAATCCCGATAAGGGGGAAGCGTCGTTGTGGGAGCCAGCTGTCAGTATAGTGGAGAATCGGGGTTCGAAGGCTCGAGAATCCCGTGAGCCAATGCATTCTGGCATTGAAAATCTTGAAACCCCAATGAAGAGGTAAGACTGTGGTCATGGGGGATTATGGTCTTATTGGCTAGGGGCCTAGCTAGGAGAGCTAGCGCGTAAGGAGCGCGTCGGGATTCAAGGGATCGCGAATCCTGAGGACGAGTGTATTTGGACATTGGAAAGTTTGAAACCCCGATGGGAATATGACTGTGGTCATATAAGAGGAGGTCACATGGACTAAACGCAGAGCCTGAGGGCTAAGACAACAAAGGAGCATATCGGAGATCGGGGATCGGTAAAACAAGTTGTTTAGACATTGCAAGTGCCAGAATCCCGATAGGAGGAACCCTGATTTCCCGATAGAAGAAAGGGAGATCCCGTGAGAGTGTTTTTGTGGGTGAAAATTTCCCGATAGGGAAATAGGAGAACCTTTATGTTCTTTGGTCTGAGGAAGGAGGAAAGATCCTGTGAGCGGACGTGCCTAGCGAGTGCGCCTGCGTCAATAGGACTAGTCAGATACCCTATCCTACACAGGGTGTATCTAAAAATTTAAGATGACCAAGAAGCTGAAATTTTTACCAAAGATACCTTACTAATTTCTATAAAAATCCTCTAGAGCTTAGGTTCTGAAATGTTACAGAAAAATATTTATAGCGAAAATTCCGCAATCACTCAGTTCAGGACAATTACAGAACCCTATCTTGTACAAGCTATATCTACGAAAGTATAAGGCCTCAGGAGATGAATTTTGAACCCAACGTAACTTGATCCGTATAATAAATATCCTCCAGGTCGTTCCTTCTGAAACATTGTAGAAAAATAATTAGAGTGAAAATTCCAAGGTGTCTCAGATGTAGCAGTGAAACCCTAAGACCTTTAACTCTAATACCATATGTTAAGAACCAAATATCAATATAGCATAGAAAATCCTCAGAAATAGTACTCAACGCCTTGAAAAAGAGAGAATTTCATATAATAAGCCTCTTCGAGGGGGAAACTACATTTTACCCGACTTAAATGTTCAAGTACAAGATGATTCAAAATGAAAATGTCTCCTTGGTATATATAGGAGACTAGGAGGTATAATTACAACTAATGGCCTAAAGCCGACATAAATAAAATAACATTACTAATATAATATGCCC
>SNQJ01S0258616.1:0-12377 GCA_010110895.2 Picea sitchensis | reverse complement strand
ATCCCCTTTCACTTCACCCCCCCTTATCTCCCGGCACATGTTCCTCCTCCTCCAGATCACCCCGTCATAACGACATGTTTCCTCCCTCACCAATCACGTACCATCGCATATCTCCTTTGCCTCCATGTCCTCTTCCAGTATCGTCTCTCAGCTCCCATATCTCCTCCACTTGGATCTCACACCTCAGAGCCCATGAGTTTTTCCACCTGCATTTTCCCGATCACTTTCTCTCTACCACGTCCATCCACATGGCCTCTCCTCATCTCATCTCCACACCGAGCATGTAAAATTTCCCCTGCCTAGTCACCGTCCATTCACTGCTTCGTGTCAAGTGACCGAGTCATCACGTCGACCTCCACATCTTCCCACTTGTCTTACCATGAATTCCCTAAGAAGCTCCAGATGGCAGAGTGAAAAGGCTTCCTTGTCCTACAGGTGCAGAGTTGACCAGGGCCTTACCCGATCCTAATGAAGCAGTTATTGAGGCAGTTGATGGTGGTTGGACATCATTTCCACCATAAATGGAAAGTCTAGAAAAGGACTGCTAGCTTTTCAACTCATTTACAGGCTCATTCTGGAGCACGATTGCATCTGACTAAAGTTCATGACTGTCCATAGACTGCATGCGTAGTCTGCCAGGAAACATGCAGACGTAATGATTTCAATGCGATGACTTGAACTTCCTGCTGTGATTTTGTTTTGAGTATATAGAAGTCTTTCTCAAATTTTTTTAGTATGGATGGTAGAGCTACGCTCCCAATTGTAATGTTTTGACGAGGCCTCTGGTTCTCTGGTTATGAATTGTTATCTGAGACTTCTTATCTAATGGCAGCCAACTTTTTATCTCATTTCTTTGTTTCTCACTTTGAAATCTTGGGCATGGATGATCCAGTCGAGTGTTGTGGCTGTATTGTAGTGTAGGATTGACTATTTTAGTTGTTACAATGTTTTCAGTGTCTTGAAGTTCTCAGGCCAAGAGGATATTGCATCTGATACTTTTCCTCCAAGGCTACCGGAAGACCAGATGTCCAGAGAAAACCTTCACACCTTTCTCACCCTTCTTCCACCTACTCACCACTATGAAAACCAACTGGTTTAAGTTAGATTAAGACCTCACTTATCTATGCATTTCTAACCCATTTTTCTGAGTTAAAGCAATATTGTTCAGATCTTACTCTCATTCAATCACCCCTTTTTATAACCAAATTGTGACATACAAACTGATGGGTATCAGGATTTCCCTCATTGCAATCTGAGGACAACTTCTGGTGATAACATTTCTGGCACCACTGCCGGGGGCGAAGTTGAAGATTTTCCTCGAGATTGAATGACAAAGCTTGCTGGTTCTGAAGGTGCATCATAACTCAATACATCCAAGATTGCTACTGTGCACCTGGCACTCCATTTTGACGACTCCACTGGTCTGACCTCATTGCTCAGCTGGCTTCAAAAGGCAGACACACGCGGTCTCATCCACAAATGCCTCTAGCTACGCCCAAAGTTGACCCGAATAAAATTATTAGAAAGGGAAAGGCTTCTCGAGAAGGAACTTCTACTATTGAACTAGGTATTTCTGATAATTTTCCATCTCCTTCTTTAGAAACTCCATTTTCTTCTTCTCATTCCCCTGTCATACCTTCGGTTGGAGTTTCTTGAAATTTAAATTTTGGGAGTGTTCCTGTTGAGTTTTCCCCTCCTAGTCTAGGATTGGAGGGAGAAATCCTTGTCACTCCCCTCTCCCCTAAAGTTTTACCATGGTTTATACCCAAGACCTCAAAATATTTTCCTACCCCGGGATTTACCACCCCTCCTTCTATTACTGTCATTGTTGTTGTGCAAACATGGACCTATGCTCCCGTAAGCCCTGTAGCCCTTTCTTAAAATCCTCAGTTGTTTCTTTTTCTTCCTGTAGTCTCCGTTCCCATCCCCCCAGCTCAAGCCCCTTCTCCTCCTAACTCTCCTCCACCGCATACCCCTATGACAAGTGCTAATCCCGCTGGAAATAGAATGGATACCATAGTGGCTGCAAGATATGCCCCTCTAGTATTACCCCATCCCTTGAATGCTCTCCCTGTTGTGGATTACCTAAAATACATGCCTAAGTTCGCTTGAGAGGAAGACATAACTGTTGAAGAGCACCTTGTTTCCTTCTACAGTTATGCAGATAATATGAATATTGAAAATGAAGATGTCTGGATGAGAGTTTTTGTCCAGAGCCTTGATGGTGAGGTCGGGAAATGGTTTAGAGGATTGACCCCTGGATCTATTGTTGGGATTGAGGCTTTAGATGATGCCTTCCTGAGGTAGTGGGGGGATAAAAAGGATTTTATGTATTATATCATAGACTTTGGATCCTTGAAAAGAAAGGAGGGAGAGTTTGTCTCTGACTTCTCCAAACGATTCAACAAAATATTCAATAAGATCATTGCTGAGATAAATCCCATAGAAGCCTCTGCCAAAATTACTTATGCCAGGGCTTTTGACCCTGATTTTTTCCTCCTGCTTAGAGAGAGAAGAGTTATTTCCCTAGCTAATATGCAGGATGAAGCCTTGGAAGTAGAATCCAATGTGTTGGCAGTTGATAGGCTCATAAGAAAAGATGACAGAGTCAGAGGAAGAGGGAGATCTAAGGCCTCAACCTCTGATTCTTCTACAACTCACCCTCAAGTGGACGAATTGAACAAAATGGTGAAGTCCCTATCTGTAGAAATGGAGAAGATAAAAATGGATGGGAAGCAGACATATAGAAATCCCCAAAACATTGATAATAGAGGTAGCTTCAATAGGTCGAACAACCATGCTACTCAGATAATGCCAAGGGAACAAAGGGACAGGGATAGAAATGATCAGAAAATTTGGCCTCCTCTCCAAAATAACCTTGTTGCTGATGAGAAGATGGAGGTAGAAGAACTGGACCCTAAAATTCATTATATTGAAGAAACCTCTCCATTTCCTCATTTAACTCAATATGCATATGAGGAATTCCTCATGAACAGTCAAATAAATGAGCTGAGTAAAGGGGAGAAAGCCAATAGTAGCAGTCCCAATAAATATAACCTTAGGTCAAAGAAGAAAGAAGGGAAGCCTGACATCCATGATCAACCCCTCATAGTAGAGAAGCGTGCTAGAGATGCAACGAATTGTAGCAAGGAAAAGAAAGCTCAAAATCTTTCACAAATAGCCAAAGAACCTGTCTCATAGGTAAGGGAAATTCATAAACCTCTTTCCTCCTTTAACTTTGAGCATGAAATTCAAAAAATCAGGATTCCTATACCCATTTCAGAGCTAGTCAAGCATGAAGATTTTAAAAAGAGCCTCTCTAAGCTATTGCAACCCGAGCCATCCTGCCATTCCACAAACTCAGTGAACCTCCAAGATGAAAATCCCTCATTCATCCTAGGTCCTATGGTAGAAGACAAAGACGATTCATCCCCTCCCTTCTACACATCCTTGAACATTCATGATAAGGTGTTGCACAATTTTCTGATGGATTCTGGGGCATCCCATAATCTCATGCCCAAAATTTTTATGGAAGAACTCGAGGTAGAAGTCATAAAGTCTTACCATGATTTGTACTCTTTTGATTCAAGGAGGGTGAAATGTCTTGGGGTCATCAAAGACTTGGTTGTAACCTTGTTTCAACTGCCCATGAAAAGTGTGGTCATGGATATCGTGGTGGTTGATGTTCCCCCCAAGTTTGGCATGCTATTATCAAGATCTTGGATAAAAATACTTGGGGGAACATTGCAGATGGACCTCACATATGATATCATTTTGGTATTTGTGGGGGATCATAGATGATTGTACAGAGAAGCTCAGCTGGCCTACATTGTTAGTGATGATGTAGACCCCACCAATCATCCCATATTTTCCCTTGATACTGATTTGGGATCCAACTTATTGCAACTCATAGATACCCCTGAGCCTCTTCTTGAGGTCAGGAAGTCCATTACCCCCCATGACGTTTCTCCCATGATCACCTCTATATGGAAAATTTTCTTTGATAGAGCTTCTTCTAAAGATGGTGCTAGGGCTGGGGTGGTTTTTGTTTCCCCTTCTTAGGAAACTATATCTCTGTCATACAAATTAGAGTTCGAAGCTACCAATAATGTGGCAAAGTATGAAGCTCTTACTTTGGGTTTGAGGGCTGCAAAAGATATGGTAATCAAGGAAATAGCTGTGTTTGGAGATGTTGAGCTGATTATCCAATAGATCGGAAATATTTATCAGGCCAAACACCCTCGGCTTAGGAGCTACATAAATGAAGCATGGGACCTCATTGAAATTTTTTTCCTAGCTTTCAATATATCATTTATTCCAAGAGGAGAAAACACTGTGGTTGATTCTCTAGACATTTCAACAAGCAATTTCAGAGTCCCTCTACCACTCAAGCTCAAGTATGATATAGAAGTAAAATGTAGGCCCTCCATACCTGACAATGTTAAACATTGGAAAGTGTTTGAGGATGATCTTGAGATCAAGAGATTCCTGGAGACTGTTGACGATTTTTCTACATTACACATTGACCAAGATCCTGACTCTAAAGAAGATCCTCACACTGATGTTCCGTTGAACAAAATGGCAGGTCACCAAATTGTTCAATTGCCTAGCAATCACATCCCAAAGGGATTGGTTCCCTTGGAAAGAGTATTTGACATAAATGATGTGGCAGTAAAGGGAAACAACTCAAAACATGATGTTGATGTAGCTGAGTGCAATATTGGCATAGAAAAGGATCCTAAGTTTGTCAAATTGTCAAGAAGTTTGACAAGAGAGAAGAGGGTCGAGTATGTTGAATTATTAAAGGAATTTTCTGATGTGTTTGCTTGGACCTATGAAGACCTTAGAACATATGACACAGATGTCATTGAGCATAAGATTCCATTGAAGGAGGAGGCAAAACCATTTAGGTAGAAGTTGAGACAAATTAATCCTATGTTGTTGCCTATTATGGAAAAAGAGGTGAAGATGTTGTTGGATGCTTAGATCATTGTGCCTCTGAGGTATTTTGAGTGGGTGGCCAACCTGGTCCCAGTAAGAAAGAAGAGTGGAGAAATCAGACTCTATGTCGATTTCAGGAACCTGAATAGAAGCTCAAAGAAGGACAATTACCCTCTACCAAAGATGGAACATATATTGCAGAGGGTAACAGGTGCATCTGGGGTTTCTATGATTGATGGATTTTCTGGCTACAATCAAATCTTTGTCCTTCCTGAAGACAGGGAAAATACAACCTTCACCACTCCTTGGGGCACATTCATGTATGCCAAAATGCCTTTTGTATTGATGAATGTAGGAGCAACATTCCAGGGAGCCATGGACATAGATTTCATTGGGGAAAAAGAAAAATTTGTGGTCATCTATGTGGATGACATAACAGTCTTTTCTAGATATGATAAAGAGCACTGCAAGCATTTGAAAAGGGTGTTCCTGAAATGCAGGAAGTTTGGCATCTCTTTAAATCCCAAAAAGTCTTTGTTCGCTATGAAGGAGGGAAATTTGTTGGGTCACATAGTATCAGCTGAGGGAGTCAAGATTGATCCCAGCAGGGTGGAAGCAATCCAATCCTTGTCACTCTCGAGATCCAGGAAATAAGTTCAGTCTTTCCTAGGAAAATTAATTTTCTAAGAAGGTTTGTTTCCAACTTTGTTGAGATGGTAAAGCTTATAACAACCATGTTGAGGAAGGGAAATGAGGTTAGATGGACTTTGGAGTCTCGAAATTCCTTTGAGCAGATCAAGAAAGCATTGACTGAGGCTCCTATCCTTATCAGTCCCGATTACTCAAAATATTTTCTGATTTTCTCTTTTGCTTCATTTGACATAGTGGTAGTTGTTTTACTACAAAAGAATGCAGAAGGGCTGGAGCAACCTATTTCATTTTTCAGCAGGGAATTAAGAGATGCAGAGGTTAGGTATGACATCATGGAAAAGCAGGCCTACACCTTGGTGAAATCTCTCAAAGATTTCAAAGTCTATGTTCTGCACTCAAAGATCATTGTGTATGTCCGTTATCGACCAGGTCTTGTATTGGAAAGACCCTCTAGGAGTGCTTCTGATATGTCTATACCCACAAGAGGCCCAAAAGATTATGTTTGATTTTCATAGCATCCTATGTGGGGGACACCATTTCTGGAAGACCACAGCCTACAAAATTCTCAGGGTTGGGTACTACTGACCCACTTTATTCACTGATGTCTATAGAAAGATCAGAGAAAGTATCAAATGTAAAAAATTCTCAGGAAAGCAGCAGCTCAAATCTTTGCCACTAAAGCATGTAGTATCTTTAGGACCCTTTCAACAATGGGGGTTGGAATTCAATGGGGAAATTCATCCTGCTTCAAGTGGTCAACACAGGTGGATATTAACTGCAAAAGATTATTTTACCAAATGGATAGAAGCTATTCCCATCAGGAGTGCTTCGCACAAAGTGATCATTGTTTTCTTGGAAGATATTATGGAAAGGTTTGGTTGTCCAAAGAAAAACATCACTGATAATGCTACATCCTTCAAGTATGAGCCATTGATCAAGTTCTGTGAAAATTTTTGGATTTCATTGATTCACTCCACTCCCTATTATCCCCAAGGCAATGGAATGGTAGAGTCCTCTAACAAAAGTTTGATCAAGCTTATTAAAAGACTGTTGGAAGACAATAAGAAGGCCTGGGATTCAAAGCTAAAATTCTCTTTGTGGGATGATCGAGTAACACCAAAGAGGTCCCTAGGCATCTTCCCTTTCCAACTTGTATATGGGACAGAAGTGATTTTTCCATCTCAGCTGGCCCTACCTGTAACAAAATTCCTTCAGGATTATCAAGGAGAGCCTGACAATATAATTAGAAGAATTCATCAGCTGGTAGAAGCCCAACAGAATAGGGAGAAGGTGATGGATAGAGCTCATGACAATCAACAGAAGATCAAGCAAGCCTTTGAAAGAAAGGCAAGAAAAGAGGATTTCCAGCTAGGATATCTAGTGCTAAATTGGAATGCACCCAGGCAGGATAGAGGAAATCACAACAAATTCACGGCCTTGTGGATTGGCCGCTTCAAAGTTTCTGAGATAATTCCAAATAATACCTATAGATTGCAGAACTTGGAGGGCGATGAAATTTTTGGTGGCCCTGTAAATGGGCATTTTCTAAGAAGTTCTTTATTTGAGCCATAGGTGGCTCCAATGTATTTGTAAATATTGTTTTTCTTTTTGTTTTCAGTTCATAAGTGACCCCATAGCCCAATAGCAAGGCACTGAAGCTGCAGAAGAGTTCTTGGCATCTCACTGGGAGCAAGCCACCATCCATGGAGCCTAATGTTATCACATAAATTTGTAAGGGGGGTATTTTCCTAAGAAATGACCCCCTTTGGTGAAAAAAATGGCAAGTAATGGGTCAGAAACCCACTTATCATAAGTTTGGGGTGTAGGAGCGCATTGTGCTAAGAAGCATTGTTATAACCCTAATTTGCACAAGATATGCTTACCTGGAATTAGGCCATCTTATGTTACATATTTCTCCAAGCCACTAATGAAACAGCTTCTTAAAAACACCCTTTTTGAAGGCATACACGCCCTAATCCACTACAGCATGCGTGTATACTCTAGCTAGCCCACTATAGCCTGCGTATACCTACAAAAGCACGAAAAATGGAAAGTTGTAGACATAAATCACAGTTTTGGGTAAGTTACCTAAATCATTTGACTGCCCATAGCCAATCACTCGACCAAATACCTAGCCCTTTCTAGCCTATAAAAGAAGGGGTAGGGGTCCCATTTGGAAGGAGAAAAGTAATGGTAAAGAAACTCTACGTGATTTTTCATTCCCCTTGTCCCAACCTTTTGCAACCATTGTGTGAAGAGAAGCATATATGAAAGCATTTGGAGCACAGTTGAAGAGGAGACCAGAACCAAATTCGAGGAGTAGTGGCCGATCTCACTATTGTAAGGTATTCTTGTGAGATT
Organism: Picea sitchensis; assembly: GCA_010110895.2. Taxonomy (NCBI): domain Eukaryota; kingdom Viridiplantae; phylum Streptophyta; class Pinopsida; order Pinales; family Pinaceae; genus Picea; species Picea sitchensis. The sequence continues at coordinate 4,424 of SNQJ01S0258616.1, read as the reverse complement.
AATAATAAAGTACTTTTCCCATCCCGCCATATGAGGTGTTTAATGTTTAATATTGATTATATTTTGATAGAATCTCTAACCCATTAGTTCATAGATCAAATGCATGCTTGGACTTCTTTGTTTGTCTGTTTGTGAATGCAGGTCAGCTTTGGGAGGAAACTTGTAGTCAAGGAGCAGTCGAAAGCAAAAGGGATCTACATCAAACATGGAAGTCAAGGTATAGTGAATTGATCCTTTTATCCTTGTATTTACATATGAATAATGGGGTTTATGAATGGGATGATGGTAAAAAGTAGGAGATTTTAGGTCATTTCTGCATGCATTATAGAACCCTTAATGCTAGTCTGTAGGGGGATTTCCCACCCACAAAAGAATTGGTGAACATACTGGGGAATCTCTAGGGTTTTCTAGGGATACTTTTTGGGTATTTTAGAATTGGTTTTAATACCTTTTTTTCTGAGGTTTTGCAAGATTCTGAGTTTGTAGGGATTCTGGTTTTCCATGCCAGTACTCCCACCATGATTTCTTGACTGTTTGATTTCCTTTCCAAGAATTTATAGAAGTATACGTGGCGTGCAGAAGACCTGCCCACGTATACACGCGCCCTACCTTTAGACAGCCCGCATATATCTGTTGGGCTGTTGAAGTGTCAGTTGCGTGCTTAAGTCCATAATTGTTTTTTTTAGGAGAGGCAGTCATCCTCTTTCTCTGTCATGGGTTTCCTGGATTTGGCCATAATCTCTGTGTTGCAGACTATAGCATAGGAATAACCTCATATTAGCTTTGTTTATCAAAGTTTCCTTGCATTTTATTTGCCAAAGTAATTCTCTTTGTCTCTAAGGGACTTTGGTTTTCAATACCAGTGCTCCTTGCCTGTGATGGATTGTGTTTTTTCACTTTTCTGAGCATTTATAGAGCTATACATTCCCTACAGTAACTCTGCATGCGTGCATATGCACTCTGACTTTGGACAACCCGCATATATACGCTTGCTGCTGAGGTAACAGTCGCGTATCTGTGTCAGGGAGATCTTTTGATAGAGAGAGGTAGTCATCCTCTCACTTGTTAGAAGCCAGTTTGTTCAGGGGTCTCTTTTGGTCTCTACCCTGGTCTCTGTGATCACAGTCTGTAGCTTAGGTTTGACCATAGCATAGTTGTCTTTTCATGAAAAAGATTTCTTGAATTTTTGTAATAGAGTTTAAGACAAATTTGTGAGTCTTTTCCAATCAGCCTTTTGGGTTTGGTCAGTGACTCCCTCTGATCCACAGCAGAGCTAGAATTTATTTTTGGTGTCTGTTTTGTCTTCACCTTGTCTTTTTGCTTGCTTTAGAAGAAAGAAAAGGTATCCATTTTTTAATTCTCTCATTTTAAAGATTGCTGAAATTTTTTATTTCTTTGTTTGATTGAGTAGTTGGTTGTTTGTATTCATAATCAAGGAAAAGTTTTTCTTTCATAAGTTATTGGATTTTTACTTAGGACAATAAGTAGCTCGTAGTCGAGTGAAATTTTGTTTTGAGTTTGCTGTTCAAAGATCTTAGGAAAAAATTAGTTTGAAAAGTTGGTTAAAGATTTTAAAAGTGCAAATCTAAATTGGTCAAGAAGAAGTTATTTTTGTTTCCATCTTTTTGTTTATCTTCTCTTTCATCTCTCAAAACATCACTAGTTTCACTTTCATCAACTTTGACTTATGACAAGCCACAAAAAATTAATGATTAATTAAAATCAACTAGACTTTATGTTTTGTAGGGTTCATCAACTAGTCTAGGCTAGAGCCTTGACTTAGGTTGGAGAGGAAACTCTTCAAGGTTGAAAAACATACATAAGAGTCTGTGATAGGGAGTGTTAAAAGTCTAGTATTGTGAAATTTATCCAGGAACCCCCTATAACACAGGGGCTAAACACAAGGTCGCATGCAGAAAGGTAGCGGAGATAACCCCTCCAAAGTCGGACCAAGCATAGTGGGGAATGCATATAGAGCGCTTGTTTTGGGATTTCGTCGATTTCACTTGCCACAGAGCTTCGTGGGTCTCAAATGCATTCAAGGTCCTTAGTTGTCTTCTGGACCACTTTCTTTCAATACCCTTGACAGGTTTCAGGCTTGATACCCTGCTCATTGCGGTCCACCCGACTGTCAACTGTACTCGCCTGATGACTGTTCACACACTAGCAACCTAGTTGCCATTATTTTAGGGACTTACATAGGTGACTTCGGGGGTATAAAACGATACCTAGGATAGACATCGGGCCACGCTTTGCAGAGTATACCTGGAGGGTGCTTCCGTATTCGAGTTACACTTGCACCGGTAAGTTGCTCTAGTTTTGGTTGTTGTAACTGTTCTTCCAACTAATTAGTGATTGCTTATCTTATCTTATAGGGACTTTTTCTAGTGTGTGTTGGTTCTTGAACAAATAGAAATCCCCAGTGTGCCTTTGATCTTCCCACACAGTGAAGGATCAGAAGCTTCGTCGGTCACAAAGGATTCTTGGCCTACCACCGATTACACTGGAGCCACCCTTGCCATCGCTAAGGAGAAAACTAGACCAACAAGGGTATTACAAGACGACCAAGCCATAGGAGACTATGCCTGACTCCCCTCCAAGAAGAGAACACTTGATTCCAGAGGAACCCACTATTTCAGTCCTTGGAGCGTGTTAATGCTCTGTAAATTCCCAGAGGTTATCAGGGGGTAGAAGAAATTTACCAGAGGTAACTTTATCCAACCACTTCGAAATTGGGATCTAGCCCTGCCAGTTTCAGAGAGATATCTCTCTGTAAGATTTAACTTTGTTTTAGTTTTCAGATATTAGGCTAGTTGAATAAATCAGACTGTGTTGTTTTTTTTTGTAAATTGGTTGAAATAGGTTTTATGCATCCATTGGGATATGGGGTCTGTTTTATAAAGATAGAGATCAAAGAACATATTTTTTAAAGATTCTCTTCATAGGGAAGGATAATGAAACTATTGGATTCTTTAGAAGTAAAGTGATGGAAAGCAGAAAAAGATGAGATTGTCAATTAAAGCAAAGAAGCAATTAAGAATTTCTTTACTAAAACATTAGAAGATAAACACTTAGACCTTTAAAAGCTTAGAAACAAAGTACACTAAGGTAAATTCTGCAACTTTAACTCCTTTTGAATGATCAGATTAGAAAACAAGATGATAACTAAGAAAGAAAAACATTCAATGAAGAAGAGAAAAACTTCACCAACAGCTAACATGCAGGAATCCTGTGAAACATCTCTTTGTATTACTGGAAGATCTCTTGATAAAAATTACAATGCTTATAGCTTGCTAGGGCATAAAGATCAACCCTCAATACTTCAAAGTTTCAAGTATTTATAACAAAAGTTACAAATGACCCTATCATTAATGATCAAGACGTGGCAAATTCTAAATCTAACTGTCTAAGTAACAAAATACAAAATTGTAGGAACGGTTAATGATCTGTCAAAATATTCATGCTAATTTTGGGGAAGGCCGTCGGTGAGTCATTCACGTGACTCTGACTGCTCTGCATGTTAAGTTGGACTGTGCACCTCATCCCTCATTCGATCAAAGTGCACAACTCTTCCCATCTTAGCTGACTGGGAATAGTGACTTTGAGCAGTATCCAGTAGATTTCATCCATTTCAGTATATTTAGCAAAATTCGGCTTTACTATGAAGATATATTTAATTTTGTGTTGTATGTTGAGGTCTGGCTACAAAGTCTCCAAGAAATCCTTGCCTGTTACATTGCCCTGTATCCCTGAGAACTTGGAACTGTCCTTGGACACTGTAGCTATCTTATTCTTGTAGTCTCAAAGAGTCATTAGCTTGTCATTTAGAACCCTTAAACCAAGAAGAACTTTCTTTTGTAAGACCTCGATCTTGTTGAAGAACCTCTGAACTCTGATGTCCATGTTCTGGACTTTCTCCTCCAACTGCAACATCAACCCCCTTTTGGTCAGAACCCTCTTGACTTCAAGGATAGTTTATGTCATGTCTTCAATTTTCAGGTCTTCTAGTTCTTCCCTAGTCTTCGAATTCAAAAATTGAATGATTTAATTTGCTTCTGTGGGCATTTCCCCAGCTCTCCTTTTATCTTGTCGACATTTTGTCTGCTCCTCAACACCAGTTCATTTTGTTCGAACATGATTTGCACCATAATCCAGATTTCATTTATGGACTTGGATATATCCATCCAGATGTTCTCTTTGGCTTCGGCCAGTGTCTTGCCCGCCACTGTTTGTTTATGCAACTGTTGTATCTCTTGCTTGAGCTTTTCTAATGTTTGTTTCTCTATGTTAAGAACCAAACATCAATATAGCATGGAAAAACCTCAGGAAAAGTACTCAACGCCTTGAAACTGAGATAATTTCAGATAATAAGCCTCTTCGAGGGGGCAACCTCCTTTTACCCCACTTAAAATGTTCAAGTACAA